>PVJC01009609.1:0-45525 GCA_004026665.1 Murina feae | reverse complement strand
AAGGAGAAGTCAGTGGAGTGGATCAGCGGGAGGAAGAAACCCAGATGCTGGGCCCAAGACTCTCCATTGGTGCCCAACGCAACACCACAAAGAGGAAAGTGAGAGGCATCGCATCCCCTGAGCACAAATAACCTGCCTAGCCCTGAGTCCTTGACCTGAATAGTCTCCATATCCACACAAGAGTCTAGTAAGCTAAGGCAATGTTACTCCCAATTTACAGATGGAAACACTGAGGTGAAGTGACTTGTCCCAAGATCACACAATTAGGAAGCCGCAGTGGGGATTGAAACTCTGGCCTAACAGGCTCCAAGAGCAACAATAACATTTAAAGAGCTGCAGGCAGGTAGTTTGAAGCAGCTCAAAGGCCAAGTTTGTGGCAGGAGAAGGGATTCTTTCTCTCCAGGGCCATCTGGCCAGATAGGAACCCTGGAAAGATTATGTCCCCTGCCAGACCTGGGCCAGTGCCGGTGTCCTCTGCCCACTTGCTTGTTGCTCATCCCAGAATCCCCAGCTTTGTCACTCAGCCTCACATTTTCTTGCATCTCCAGGCTCAGGAAACTTGAGCTTCCTTGCACCTGCCAGCCAGGATCCCAGGAAATGACCTTGGGGAGGGGAAGCGAGGAGCATGGAGACCTAAGTCTGGGCTCCTTTCTATCTTCAGAGTCGGACTAGGACAGATATAGCACCAAAGTTATTCCTCTATTCCCAGTCCCTTGTTAAGTTCTGGCTATTTGCCATGCACTGTGGTGAGCACTGGGGAAAGAAGAGTAAATAGTAAATAAGATAGAATTGCTCCATCCCTTTTTATGGCTGCATACTGTTCCGATGTCATCCCCAGACTTTTATGAGTAAGCCCCTTTAAAGTTTTTTTCTACCTTTTTATTTTGAAATAATTTTAGATCTGTGAAAAGTTGCAAAAATAGTACAGAGTCCTCAGGTACCTTCACCCAGCTTTCCCCAGTGCTAACATCTTACAGAACCATGGTACAATTTCAAAACCTAGAACACTACATACCTTAGCCAGATTTCAGCAGGTTTTCCATTTTTATTTTTTTACAGTACTCCAAAATTACAACATGGGTAGATCTGTGCAATTGACATCATACTAGCAATCAGAATAAAGAATTATTCTATTACAAAGTCCCCCATGCTACCCGTTCTAGTTAGATCCTATTCCACCGTAAATGCTGGCAGCCACTGATCCATTTCTCCATCTGTATAATCCTGTCATTTCAGATATTATAGAAATGAAGTCATGTCTATATAAATAAAAGCCTAAGTGACCGAATGACCGAACGACCAGTCAACCAGTTACTATGACACGCACTGACCACTGGGGGCAGATGTTCAACACAGGAGCTGCCCCTTGGTGGTCAGTGCACTCCCATAGCCAAACCTCCCATGATCCCTCCCCCTGGCTGGCTGGCCCTGATTGGCCCAGATCGGGACTAGGCAAGATGCCCTGACCAGCCCCTATGCGAGCCAGGCTGAGGAACCCCACCCATGCATGAATTCATGCACTGCGCCTCTAGTAGTATATAACTTTCAGTGATTGGCTTTTATAAAAAATTCAGCTTAATACCCTTGAGGTTCATACAAGTTGTTGGGTGTATTAATACTTTATTCCTTTTTATGGCTGAGTAGCAGTTGTTTTACCCATTTGCCTGTTGAAGGACACTTGGATTGCTTCCAGTTTGGGGTTATCACAAATGATGCTGCTATGAAAAGTCATGTATAGGTTTTTGTGTGGACATAACTTTTTTGTTTCTCTATTATAAATGAACTAGGGGCCCGGTGTACAAAAATTTGTGCACTCGGGGGGGGGGGTCCCTCAGCCCGGCCTGTGCCCTCTTGCAGTCTGGATACCTTGGGAGAGATGTCCACCTGTTGGCATGCCTGGCCAGCCAGGGTGAGGGGCTGAGGGCCATTTTCAGGCTGCCCACAGCCCCTTCAGGGTTCGTGCACTGGGGGGTGGGAAGGCTGGTGAGTGCAGGCCTGGACGTTTCCCACCAGAGGGCCCATGATCACATACGCCTGGTGGGCCCCCACCTCTGAGGGGACACACCTGGCGCAGAGGTGGGTGGCGAGCCAGGGGTGGACACTGGTGCAGGATCCCTCTGTGGGCCCTGCTGCTGAGCAAACACACCCGGGATGGAGCCGGGCAGCGGACTGGCTTCGGATTCTCCACATTGTGCAGCAGACACTCCCGCATGCCCTGTGGAGGACCCTGGGGGCGGATAAAGGTAGCGGTCCCTGGATGGGTGGTCCCGCATGCCCCCGAGGAGGCCCCTGGGGCAGAGCCAGGCAGCAGACCCAGGATGGCTGCTCCTGCAAGCCCCATGGAGGACCCGCTCTCTCGCACACCTGGTGGAGGCCCCTCGGGGGTGGAGCCAGGCAGTGGACCCGGGACAGGTGCTCCTGGATGCCCCAAGGAGGCCCCAGGCCAGACCCCCCCCCACTGAGCTGACACACCTGGCACAGCTATGCTGGCCGCAGGGCCTCCAAGTGCAGAGCAGCCCTGCCAGCCTCCATCTTGGCTGGGTTAATTTGCATACAGCCGCTCTGATTGGCTGGTGGGTGTGGCTGTGAGCAGAGGCTCAGCCAGCCTAGGCAGGCAGTTGCAACAGAAGCCTCTGGTTTGCTCTAGCTCCATGGCTGCTGGCCTCCATCTTGGCTGGGTTAATTTGCATACAGCCGCTCTGGTTGGCTGGGAGGCGTGGCTTGGCTGGTGGGCGTGGCTTAGGTGTCTCAGGTAACAGTCAATTTGCATATTACTCTTTTATTATATTAGATGTGCAGGAGTGCAACTGTAAGATGGTGAGGGCATGGTAACTTTATAAGGAATTACCAAATTCCTTTTCAGATTCACTGTACCATTTTACATTCCTACCAGCAAAGGAGGAGAGGACCAGTGCTCTACATCCTCACCAACACTTGCTATGCCGATATTTTTAACTTGAGCCTCTCTGATGAGTGTATAGTTATATGCTATTTTTGCATTTCCCAAATGGCTGCATCTTTTTATATGCTTATTTGCCATTTGTATTTCCTCTTCAGTGAGATTTTCAAGTCCTTTATATATTCTGGATCTAAAATTTTATAAATATTTTCTCACAGTCTGTGGCTGTCTTTTCATTCTCTTAACTGGCTCTTTCATACACTAGAATTTTCTAATTTTGAGAAAGTCCAACTTTACAATATTTTCCTCTTTTTATGGATTGTGCTTTCGGTGGTGTGTATAGAACTGTTCATCTAATCCTAGGTTATAAAAAGTTTCTCCTGAGTTTTCTTGCAAGGTCCATAGATTTATGCTTTAGGTTTAGATCTATGATCCATTTTGAGTTCGTTTTTATATAAAGTGTGAGGCTTAGTTCGAGGATCCTATTTTTGTTTATGAATGGCTAATTGTTTTTACACCTTCGTCAAAAATCAATTGGGTGTACTTGTGTGGGTCTATTCCTGAGTTCTCTATTCTGTTGCATTGATCTATGTGTCTATCCCGCTGTTGATCCTACATAGCTTTGATTATTTTGACTATATAATAAGCTTTAACATCAGAGTAAACCTTTTCACTTTCCACTTTTTCCTTCTTTTTCAATATTGTTTTAGCTATTTTAGGTCCTTTGCCTTCCCACATAAGTTATAGAATTGCACTGTCTATACCTGCAAAAACACTGTTAGGGTTCTTATAGAAATGTGTTAAACCTATAAATCAATTTGGTAAAAACTGACATCCATATATTATATCGAGTCTTTCAATCTGTGAACATGGTATGCCTCTTTATTTATTTCTTTTAAAATTTCTTCTTTCAATATTTTGAAACCTTTTTTGCATGTAATTTCTGTGCATGTTTTGTTGGGGTTATACAAGAGTATTTTCTCTTTTTGGCACAACTGTAAAGGATATCATATTTTTAATTTTGTATCCAGAGGTTCAAGTTAGTACATAGCAACATGACTGATTTCTGTGCACTGGCCTTATATCCTGCAACCTTGCCCTACACAATGAGTAGTTCTAGGAGTTGTTTTTTTTTTTTTTTTTTTAGGTTCTTTCTCACTCTTCCAATAATCTCCAGCTTTGTCATGTAGCGTCCAAGACCTCTGTCTCCAGGCTTCAGGAAACCTGAGACCCCCTGCACCTGCCCAGCTAGTAGCCTAGCACACAGGGCCTGGACGAGAGCGGGGGCGGGGAGCAAGGAACAAGAATGCCTGGGTCCGGGTTCCCTTTTCCTACCTTCACAGTCAAACTAGACTCAGACATTGCGCTGAGGTTATTCATTCATTCCCCGGTGCTTGGTGAGTTCTTATTACAGGCAAGGTGCTGGTAAGCACTGGCCCTTAAAGAGTTACTGCATCCTTTTGATGACTGCATACTGCTCTGACCTTGAAACTTTTGTAATCAAGCTCCTTTAAAGTTTTGAACTTTTTTAGAAAATATATTTTTACTAGAGACCTGATGCACAAAATTCATGCAAGAGTAGGCCTTCCTTCCCCCGGCTGCTGGCACCCAGGACCCAGGCTTCCCTCACAGCCACGGCTTCGTCCAGAAGGTCGTCCAGTCTAATCAGCATATTACACTTTTATTATTATAGATTGATTTCAGAGAGGAAGGGAGAGGGAGAGGGAGATAGAAACATCAGTGATGACAGAATCATTGATGGGCTACCTTCTGCACACCCTACACTGAGGATTGAGCCTGCAACCCAGGCATGTGCCTGACCAGGACTTGAACCGTAATCTCCTAGTTCATAGGTCAATGCTCAACCACTGAGCAACACCGGCCGGGCTAAAGTTTTGAACTTTAAACAACCCTCAGTTGTTGCATATTTCTTTTTTACACATTAAGACACGTGAATGACTATATTATGTACATTACAGAAAAGGAAAAAGCTGTTTAGCATAGTGATTACTCTCACTTCCTTGGTAATGACCGCCTGGATTCAAACTCCAGGTTCACTGGGTAACCCTTGGGAAAGTTACTTAACTTCTCTGTGCCTCAAACAGGGATAATTGTACCTGCCTCATAAAGTTGTTGTGAATGTTAAATGAATAAACAGGGCCTCACTCATAGCAAGTTTGTCCTTATTAAATGATACAGAGTACAAGGAGAAACGTGAGCTGTAATAACAGAGCTAAAAGGTCTACATTGACTTGTGCGCTGCCCCTCTGGGGGTGCTGTGTTTTATTTAATGTTCCTCTTTGGCTGAATGTTGTGGTTGCCCCACTTTGCTCTTATGAAGGACAGAGCCCTGAACATCCTTCTCTGTGGCTGCTTGGGCTCCTGTGCCAATGTGGCTCTAAAGTGTCTTCGGAGAAGTGAAACCGCTGAGTCAGGAGAAATGCCCATTTTTAATTTTAATACCGACGGCCAGGCTGCCCTCCACCGTGGCCGTATCAATTTACAATGCCTGAGCATTTCTATTTCTCCCCCACCACAACACCTGATATTGTCAGACTTTGGGGAGGAGAGAAGGGACCAGGAGGAAACACGGTATTCAAAAGAGGCATTACCTTTAGCCTCACTGTTCCGGTTTGTTTACAAAATGTATTTTTGATGACTGATGTACCTAAAAATCAATCAGAAGCAGCTCCCCTCAACATAATAGCCCCAGTGGAGCGAAAATCTAGTGGTTGTACTAGACACCGAGTGACCACACAGACAAAAATTCTGCTTGCGTCCTGGCTGGTTCAGCTCAGGGGATAGAGCATTGGCCTGAAGACTGAAGGGTCCCAGGTTTGATCTGGTCAAGGGCACACGCCTGAGTTGCAGGCTCGATCCCCAGGGTGGGGTATGCAGGAGGCAGCCGATCAATGATTCTCTCTCATCACTGATGTTGCTATCTCTCTCTCTCTCCTTCTCCCTTCCTCTCTAAAATCAATAAAAATATTTTTCAAAATATTCTGCTTGCAAATGGTAAGAAGGGCTGCGAAGGACAACGACAGGACATGGTGATGTGGTTGTTGATGACAAGCTGGTTGATGGTGCTGATAGCCGCTGCCATGAGGTGCCAGGGACAGTTCCAAGCACTTTGCCTACGTAAAATCATTTACTCTTGGAACAGCCCCATGGAGCAGATGCTACTCTCTCAGTTTACAAATGACAAAACTGAAACACAGAGCTTAAAAACTTGCCCACGGTCATGCAGCAAATAGAGGTACCAGGACCCAAGCACAGCAATCTGATGCCAGAGCCCAGGTTCTTAGCCACCTCTGCCACCACTGTCCCTGTCTGTGGCAGAATTACTAAAGGGGCCAGAGGGGGTGCCATATAACCTAAGAGCAATCATAGTACCCTGTGATATAACAATAACAATAATGACTTATACATGTACGCTGCAGTGATGAAGTACTTTTGCACATGTAATTTTATTTAACCTGAAACTGTAACATGGGATAATGACAGAGCTGGTAAGCCTTAGCTCTCATTCACCCTCTACAGAGGGTGAATTGGAATTCAAGGGGTTAACCGGTTTGCCCATAGTTAGAGTCAGAGCAAGGGTGTAAATCCCATTATTCTGCCTCCTTGCCCAGTGCGGTGGGTAGAATAGGCCTCAAAGGTATTCACACCATAATCCCAGAATCTGTGAAGATGTTATGTTACATGGCAAAAAGGACTTTGCAGATGTGATTAAGGTTACAGACCTTACAATAGGAAGATTATCCTGGTGCGTCCAATATAATCACATGATTTTTTTAAAAACCCTTCAAATCAGAGATCTTTCTCTGGCTGGAGAGATGTGGCAGATGAACTCATATTTGGAGCACTATTGGTGGAGGGAGCACATGGAAAGCATAAAAAGGAATAGCAGCAGCCTCTAGTTGCAAAGATCAGCTCCTAGATCTAAACAGGCACCTCAGTCCTACAACCACAAGGAACTGTTTTCAGCTAACAACTTAAATGTACTTGGAATTGAATTCATCCCCAGAGCCTCTAGAAAGAAATGTAGACCCATCTGACATTTTGGTCTTAGTCTTGTGAGACTGTAAGCCAAGCATGTCAAACTCGTGGCCCACAGGTCACACGAGATCCACAACAAATATGTTTGTGGCCCAGCCAATGTAACGGTAAGAAATATTTTAATAAAAATTTCATAACTAAATTTTCACAATATCCTGTTATACATAATTATTAATAACAAACTACAACATTTGCTAATGATGGATTACTATAATCGTGTTGCATTCATTTCCCTTACACACCTTACGCGCAGGCACACCATTTCTCTCCACTAATACCAGCAACAAATATCTTAGCAGCTGATTGCCACGTCATTAGTCTTGGACTGACTTGTTTGGTGTGCGCAATAGGAAATATTTTGCTTTCAGAGAACAAGAAAAATAGGTTTATTTGTATTATGCTTATTAATTTGTGCAGTTATTCAGTGCCTGGTAAGTTAATGTTCAAGAGAAAATATTAATTTTTATTAAAATATTCTATTACTTTATGTTAACAATTACTCATTTATTTCAGCCCTTTGTATTCAGCATGTCTCTATTGAAATAAACTTACATTTCTCTGAAAATTGAAGCTTTTGGTCTTTTGCGTCCCGCATAAACTTAAACCTTGTTAATTTGGCTCGGGTTAGTCTTTGAATTTGACATGCTTGCTCTAGGCAAGGGACTCATTGAGCCCCACACTGTGCTTGAACTTCTGACCTGTGACAAAATAAACAGAGGTTTTAAGCCAATAAACTTGTGGTAATTCATTAAACTAACAATAAAAAACAACACACCAATGCTGGTGTCACCACACCACAGGCGATTTACAAGGTTTGAATACTCACTTGGCCTAAAAATATTCCTTCTACTGACTTGCCCCAGTGGCTGGTATTCCTGCTGTCAGGGGCACATCTAGAAATTAAGACATTTTTTCCTCCAAGAGTCCTGTTGATAAGCACAGATGCTACCTGAGGTGAAGGAATATATTAGCAGCCTATCATTGATTAACATGCAACCAGTGGTGTTTCCTGCCTCAGAACATAGAACAGGCATGTTCTGACACAGAATCCAGAACTTCATATGGACATGGACCCTGCTCTGAAAGAGAAGATCTAGATACAAGACAGAAGTGGGAGAACCCTAAATAGCCTGTAGGTACTAAGGGCTCATTGCCAACAGGAGGGAGAGTGAACCCCAATATAATTTTTAAAAATAGGTCTTTATTGATTTCAGAGAGAGAAAGGAAGAGGGAGAGAGAGATAGAAACATCTATGAGAGAGGAACATTCATCAGCTGCCTCCTGCATGCCCCCTACTGAGGATTGAGCACCCACACTAGGCACGTTTGATTCCCTGACCTGGTATCAAACTGTGACCACCTGGCTCATGGGTCGATGCTCAACTACTGAGCCACACCAGCTGGACCCCGATATAATTTTATCTGGAGCTATCATGGTCTTGCAGTGCCTTGCCTTATTGCCTTTGCACCTGCTGTTCCCTATGCAGAGAATACCTTTCCCTCAGCTCTTCCTGGAGATGGCTTCCACTCATTGTCCAGGCTGAGCTCACCAGAAAGGTCTTTCATTACCATTACCTTCCAGCTAAAGTGGCATCCTTCTCTCCTAGTCGCCCTGACATTCTCCATACTTCTGCCACCCTCTGAAATGATCTTTTCTGCATGCTAAGGCAATTACTATTAAACTTCCTACCCCAACTAGGCTATCAGCTTCAAGAATGCTGGACTTGCTTCATTATTGGGGTATCCCCAGTGCCCAAACAATGGCTGAAACATCATAGGTATTCAGTAAATATTTCCTGAGTGAATGGAAGACTTAAACACAACGTAATGTTTGTTGCCAAATGCAATAAGAGACGTAAAGGATGAGATTCTATAAGGATGTAGAGGAGGATGAAAGAGAATTAACTGAAAGATCCAAGATGTTTTCATGGGAGGAACATGTTTGATCTAGATAGTATTTGGTCAACAGGAGGGTGGACTAACTCAAGCAAAGACAAGGCAATGGGCCAGCCTGGGGCTGCTCAGGCAACGGAAGTCAATCCAGTTTGGCCAGAATAAAGCATGTATAGAAGAGGTGAATATACTGTGAAGCTCAGTAAACATAAGCTTCAGGATTGACCACTTGCATTGGCATCTCCTAAGCTCTAGCAAGGTGCTCACATTTTATATATTCCTATAAAACTTGCGAGACTGTGATAGTTTAAGCATGATCCGTTAAGACCAATGTCTCCTTCCACCTGACTTGCCTTCTACCTCACCTATCTCATTCCCTCTTGTGTTTGGTGGCACTGGAATTTCTCTCTGGACATTTGTTTTTTTTTATGTAGCCAAGAGAAGCTGAGTTGGACATACTTCTAGTTTGGGTTGATGGGCTATTATTCTGTGGTTCACAGCCACTTCCTCATCTAGTTAAGTATTTTCTAGGTATCCTCATGTAGGAAATAGTTTTCAGGAATTCTCTTCCTACCCACAGGCCCATGCGCCTGGAATTATGATATGAAGTGTGTGGCAATATGAATATACCCCAAGTATGTGGGAGGTGGAGGAGAAACAAGGTTTGACATGTACAGAGCCAGAAGCTAGTCTGTGGAAAATGATTCCAAACCTTTCAGCACATACCTGAAGGAAAGTCGACAGTGATTTTCCAGAATTGAACCATAGCCCTAAGAACTTATTACCATAAACAGTTGTAAAGCCAAACGAAAATTTTATCACTTAGCCACAATAGAGAGCCAAATCCAGCCAACATGCTGTAGGAAAGATGGAATAATCGTTCTATTCTCGTTATCAGATGTAGAGGCCAAGAAGAGGAAAAGGAGAAGCACAATGGCATCCGTGGTCATGAAAGTCAGCTGTAGGGGAACAACTGTGGAAGTTATAGAAGTGGAATTGCTCACCCAAAGCAAGAGGATCCGGAAGTGAGAACAGGGGTCGGAGGACAGAGCCTTGAGGACTATTCTCACTTAGTCAAAGAAATTGAACCAGCATTACTGAGCAACTACTAGTTGCCAGGCATTGTCCTAACAGCTGGATGTTTATTCTCTTGTTTGACTCCCAAACATCCCTACAAGGTAAGAATGTTGTACCCTTTCCAGAGACACAAAAAGGAAGCTTGGAAGAGTTAGGATTTAACCGAGGTCTGTTCAGCTCTAAAACCCATGCCATTCCCATTTCACAGGAGGAGTGAGATAAAAAAGAAGTATGTTGAGGCAGTGACAAGGAAGCTGACAGAGGACACAATGCGAGGAGGAGGCAAGCAATGGCCATGGTTACATGTCGCGCAGAGGCGGAGATGGAAAGCCCAAATGCCCACAGGGACTGGGCAGTAAAGCCAAGGAGTGAAGGTGTTTACAGTACGAAGCTCACAGGCACAGTCTTTTCTTACACAGATTAATTTACACTTTCTTTTTGAAAATCTATGAACTCCTTGGTCTAGCTTTCATTTTCCTGGCTACAAGAACTATTTCTTGGCGCTGGGGAATACAAGTCTGTAAGCACGTGGGACTCCTGGTTTCAGTGGTGGGGACTGTGGCAAACTACTCAGTTCCAGCCTATGACACCAGGCAGAGAGCAGACCCAGGATCGTCAGACTTGACTTCCCAAGAGGAACCCAAAATCCAGAATGTTATGTGAGCTCTTCCTTCCTGAATGTTGTCGATGAATTTATGATGATCATTAGAATAGGGTGTAGCCAACAAGACAAAATTGTGAGTCAGCTATGGAACCATGTTTGCCCTAAAATTAACGAGGCCGGTGAGAATAGTAAACAATGAAACTAAACTAATAATGACGATGGTAATGAACATATGAGTATTTAATACATGCCAAGGACTGTTCTAAATGCCTGGCCTGAATTAACCCACTTAAACATTACCACAACCCTATAAAGTTAGGTATTATTGTCCCCTTTTTATAATTGGGGAAACTGAGGTTCAGAGTGGCTCATATTCATGTTTATTCTCTTGTTTGACTCCCAAACAATCCTACAAGGGGTAGCCAGGAAGGATGGAGACAGGATTCACAATAATTTGACTCCGAAACTTGGGTTTTTCACCCCCAAAGCTGGTGAAGAAAAAAACAGGAAGTTTATAGTTTTCATAAAGTTCTTGACAAGACCCCCAAAAGGTGAAGAATGACTGACTTAGAACCCTGAGGAACTCTGGGGCCGGAGAAGCCAGTCTCAGAGGCAGGGGCAGAGTGGGGTGGCCAGGGCTTAAAATGAGAGTCTGCTGCAGAGGCGGGGATGTGAGCCCTTTTGGGGATATTGGCCGTGCAGGAAGAGAAAGAGGGGAGAGTAACTTGAAAATAAGGCAGGGGTGAGGGAAGATTCTTAAGATAAGAGAGACCTGGGCATTTTGACCACTGAGGAAGGGGGTCAGGAGAGAGGGCGAGACTGAGGAATTTATGGTTCTCACAAAGCAAGGACGCTTTGGAAAAGGGCCATCCATGCCTTAGCTGCCAAAATTGAGGCTCCCAAGAAGGCTGGTTGAGTCAAACTACAACAAGACTTCACAAAGGGGGAGTTTTTCTCCTCTTTTCTGGCTCCCCCAGTTATAAAGCTGGAGAGCGTTTCCCACCCACCTACTCCTTCCTGCTCTCCTGTGGGGTTCCTGCCAGCAGGCAGCCTCACAATGAAGAGCTGGTGTCAGTGCACCCTGAGATCTGCTAGTGTCTGTCTCATACACAGCCACCCAGCTCCTACTTCTCTCCAGGACTGGGGAACCGTAACCGCCTCTTTGCATCCTCTAAGAAAAACAGCCTCCCCGTCCTCCTTGTATATGTCCACTCTTCTGGTATAATTTTCACTCAGATTAGTTTGATCTCAACAATATATGAGAATTCCTTCTAAGAGGCAAAAAATGTGTGATCGTCTCTTGGGACAGAAATCTTCTGATGTATACGCCGACGTCAATCTAGGATGATTGCATCCATGCAATTCATTTTATTTTATCCAACAGCTATTTACAGAAGGCCTGCCATGCCAAGGGAAAGGGGCCAAAGGATGCAATGGTGAACAAAACAGATGGGTTTCCCCCTCGCCTGAGATTTAAAATCTAGTAGGAAAGACTGGATTTAAAATATAGAAACTATGATAAGCAGATGAATTTAAAAGAACAACATGCTGTGAGTGCATGCTGTAGACTGAATGTGTCTCCACAAAATTCCTTGGTTGAAACCTAGCCTCCAAAGTGGGACAGAGAGTAGAACCTTGGGGAGGTGTTTAGGTCATGAGGATGGAGCCCTCATGAATAGTGTCATTATAAAAGAGACTCCAGAGCACTCCTTTGCCCCTTCTGTTGTGTGAGGACACCAAGAAAAGACAGCTGTCTAAGAACCATGAGGTGGGATCCCACCAGACACCGAATATGATAGCACTTTGATCTTGGACTTCCCAACTTCCAGAGCTGTAAGAAATGTTTCTGCTGAAGAGCATTATGCTAAGCGAAATAAGCCAGTCAGAGAAAGATAAATATCACATGATTTCACTCATTTATGGAATATAATGATCAACATAAACTGATGAACAAAAACAGATACAGAGACAGAGAAGCATCCATCAGACCATCAAATCTCAGAGGGAAGGTAGGGGAGGGTGGGGGGAAGGGAAAGAGATCAACCAAAGGACTTATATGCATGCATATAAGCCTAACCAATGGACACAGACACCAGGGGGGTGAGGGCATGAGTGGGGTTTGGGGGGGGGGCAATGGAGGGATAAGGACACATATGTAATACCTTAATAAATAAAGAAATTAAAAGAAATAAATATAAATAAATAAATAAATAAATAAATAAATAAATAAATAAAAGACATATTTCTGTTGTTCAAGCCACCCAGTCTATGGAATTTTTGTTATAGCAGTCTGAACAGACTAAGGCAGCCTACACCTAAGGACAGAAGTCAGAACCAGCTTTTCTGAGGATATTACGTTTGAGGTGAGACATGAAGAATGAATCAAAGTTAACTTTATTCAAAGGTGAAAAGGTGAGAGGGTGGTGATCTGGGAGCTAAAGAGCAATCCAGGCAGAGTGACACTGAATGGAGAAAGAATTCCCTCAGTTAGGGGGCAGGAGCAGACACAGGCCCTGTGAGGACACAGGAGAAGCACCTATGAGTAGGGGTCACAGGGGTGGATGAGTTAGTAGCAGCGGTGACTTCTTGGCCGAGTTAGAAAGTTCAATGTACAATTTCTTGTGCATCTGGCTGCACCTCTTACATATGATTCCTAGATTTGAAAAACTCTCCAACTTAAGTGTCTCTTCTCCTAAAGGTGGAAGCCAGAAACTCACATTCCGGGACATTCCCGCAGCTAAGATGTAAAGCATTGTTCCTGCTGTTTCCTTCAAACTCATTCATCGGCTCCTGCTGGAGATTCTGTGCGTTACCTGCTCCAACCTAACATTTCCCCTTTCTCTTTAGAGCAGCTAAAATGGCTTCTGTTGTTTGCGACCAAGAACTCTGACAAACACAGGAAGGATGATTAAGTCAGTAGAGGAAAATAGTAGGAAAAGAAGCAGGAAAGGAGACTGTGCACAGGGGTGAAGAAAGAGTATGACGTGGGAAGGAGAGCAGAATAGTTTTCCCCAAGTCTGAGAAGGAAGTAGCTTCAGCTGTCAAGTAAACAAGCCCCAGGGTTGCTTTTGTATTCCTGCCACTTCGGGAAGCGTGCTGGGTATCTGCTACTCCACACAGAAGATTAGAGCTGCGGGGACATGTAATGAAGCTGTAGGAGGAGAAGGTTGGGTCTAGTGAATACAGTCTCTTGTTCATGAAGTCAGGGCACTCCCCGTGTCTCCTCAGACCCTTTAATCATCTGACGCAGGAATTTACAAAAGAACACGCTCTTGAGAACCAGAAGCCCTGGGCTGGAGATCACGACCTGCTGATTGTGTAGCCTGGGTATGAGGTCACTTCTATTCTCTGCCTCTGTTTCCTCATGTGAAGGGAGGCGTTATTTGATACAGCACCTGCACAAATCTTTGTAAACTGTAAAGTGGTAAATAAACATAGTAGATGGTTCTCACCAGGTGTGGTGCCAAAATAGATGTTAAAGAACAAATGAAAATTAAGATGAATAGTTCCAGTGGGCCAATAGGTTCAGATGGGACCTGAGGCCACAGGTTGGAAGTAGTTCGCATTGAGCAAGAAGCAGTGTTTGACAAAGTTGTTAAGACTACTGTAGTCAGTCGGGACTCTGTCATACTTGCAGGCAACACAAAATGGGTGCAAAAGACATTTCATGTAATCAAAAAACTCAATGATTCAAACCCAATTGGATTCAATGACTCTAGTAATAAAATCATAACTCTGACTCTCTCCATCTCTTGTTCCATTCTTACTTCTGGCCATTTTCAGACCAATTCTCTCCTCCTGCTGCCAAGAGGGCTGTTGCAGCTTCAGCTCCATGTAAAGCTAGATTCTGATCTGTTTGAAAAGAACCTGGTTGCATTGAAGAGTTTCCTGTAAAAGTAAGGTGACCAGATTTAAAGCGGTATACCATTGACCCGGTTGGGGGGGGGGGTTCTTTTTTTGTTCTTTTTTTATTATTACTTAAAATATTACAAAGAGTAGTCGGGACTTTTTTTAAAACGCTGCAGGATGCGGGACAAACTGTTAAAAATCGGGACTGTCCCGCCAAAAGTGGAACGTCTGGTCACCTTACGTAAAAGCTTTCTTTTCATCTCATTAACCCAAACTAAGTGACGCATTCTACCTGAACTAATAGCTTATGACTCGGGGAATATAATGATCTAATTGGCTAATTCTGAGTTACATGACCACATCAGGAGCCAATCAACATCACCTCACTTACATGATGATCTGGGAAGGGGGCACAGTCGACTTATAAAAACGAGTGACTTAAAGCAATTGAAAATACCCACCATAGACAGTTACTGACAGGGAGTATTTACTATGTTTTGCGGAATCTGAGTGGGACCCATCTAAAAAAAAAAAAAAAAATCCTTCTTAAAAGCACTGCAAGTGGCTGTAAGCTCCACAGCTTATTTCTGGCTGGGAAGAGCCTTACTTATTCCAGGAGCTTCCATGAGTTATAGATCCTGAAGATGGCTTGAATCTAGCTCTCTGAATGGACCTTTTACATATTACACTTTTCCAACTTTCCACAGAGCTCCCAAATCTGCTCCCTTCTTCTAAATCCAACAACACTCCTATGAATCAGAGAAGTTAAGAAACTTCTTTAAAATCACACAGTCAACCGGATATCCGCTTCCTGACCTATAAACAGGCCAGTGGGCCCAACCATTCTCATCCTGGCTACTAATAATGTACGGGCAAGTTAGGGGAGGGGCGGCACAGTCATACAGCATTGAAACACGAAGGATTATGAAAGCAGAAGGTGGACCGGACAGATTCCATCTCTGTAGGCATAAGGTCGAGGTCTAGGGTGGACAGAGACAAAAAAAAGCAGACTGTTCCCTGTTCTTATGACACAGGTAAGCACAGAGCCTTCTGGGAGACCCTGCTGATTTTGATGGCGACCGTGTTCTTCAAGGGAAGGCAGGACAAGCAAGTCTGTATCTTTAAGGATCACATAATCCCCATGTTAATTATTAACTTGCTGCATTATTAACTGGCCAGCTGTGTGCGGCAGGAAAGCAGGGGTCAGAACTGCACAGCTACGATTCATTCCTGGTGGGACCTCCAGGTCAGGGGCTCTGAAACCTCCGGAGGGAACATTGAGAACCTGGTGAATGCTGGAGACCTTCCTTCCAGAAAAACACACGATTTGTCTGCAATTCCAGGATTCAGCCAAGATTATAGGTATTTCATCCCGATGTCCTGAGAGGCTACCACACCAGACCTAATGTTTTCCCAGGTGCCCTACCTTTCCTGGTGTCTTTCAAATAATCTGCTGCTGCTATCACCCAAAAGGCAGCCTTGGGGAACTAGGGGTTAGGAGGACCTACATTTAGGGCAGACATAAATTTTTTTTGGAGAGGAGAGGAAAACAAAGTTCTCTTCACTGAATTGCCTTTCCCAAGGCACAGGCCAAACAGAACTGTAAGTTCTGTACCCCACGAATGAATGTGTGTACACGCACCCTCCATGCCCGCACACACGCACACATTCATTCCCAAACTCCAGTCATGCAGTTGCCACCTTCAACACTTTTGTTCCATTCCACCTGTACTGTTACCATTTTGTCTCTAAACAGTACACTTGACCTTAAGTTTCTTTTAAATGGAGCCTTTCTATCGCCACCAGAAATGAAGTCACAAATATTATTTAAAAAATTAAATGCTCATAAACAAAACAATATTAGCCTTGGTAACTGTCCTTAGCTCTAAGCCCAGAGATGTTCTTTCACAGAAAGAAAGAAAGAAAGAAAGAAAGAAAGAAAGAAAGAAAGAAAGAAAGAAAGAAAGAAAGAAAGAAAGAAAGAAAGAGAAGAAAGAAAAGGTGGCAGGGTGAGTAGAAAGGGAAATAGCAAATGTAAAAAGAGCTATTAGAGACACATCAACACTGAAAGTCTTGATGTTATCAGACCAGAAATGATCACCAAGTCAATAACTTGCTCACAAAATGGTTCAAACTTACTTCATTCTCCACCTGAATGGCGGAACACTGTGGTTTATTTAACAAATGTTTATTGCGTTGTCTACAAAGCGTTCTTGACCTTAGAGAAACGGAGGTGCATGGCTGATAGACTTGGGTCCTGCCCTCCTGAAGGGAATATTCTCAGGGTGGAGACAGACAGCTAAAGGGAAAATAAAACCATTTCAAGTTGGGTTGAGTACTACCGAAAAACCAAACAAACCAACGAAGGCGTACAATAGTGAACTGGAGGGACACGGGATGGGCGAGGGTGGGGCTCAGAGGCTGGAGCCGAGATCAGAAGGCACTTTGGTCCTGGCATGAGTGAGGCCCGGGTTTCCAGAAGAAAACCCATGTTCGGGATCAGATTCTTAGCTAGTGGGAAAGTGGCTAGCAGCTGTAACTCGATATCCCAGGCATAATCTGAAGGACCTGCTCTTTGCCCCTGATTCAATCAGAAAGCAAAGCAGATGTTGTCTTAATAGTTTTCCAGTCCAATGGCCAAGAGAAAACAAAATATGTCATACATGTGGTTGTAGTTAAAGGCAAGACTACAACACATGTTCAACAAACGGCTGTTGCTGGAGCAGGGGGTTCCATTTGTAAACGCAGCTGAGTTCATCAAATTAATGGCACATGAAGATGCCTGTTTTCAAGCTCCGCCAAAACAGTCACAAGTGCACAATATTTACAATGTCTTTCCCTCGTCTCTCTTTGTAGGGCCCCCACCTACCATCCTGTTTTCAAATGTGGGTGACATGACATGAGGGTTCCCATTTGCTGTGTTGGCTTGATCACCACAGAGGCACAGGTTCAATGCCCTTCATAAGTTACCTCCTTAAAAACAGAAATCGGTACGACTGCTTTTGATCACGGTTGATCAATATCCAGCCCCAAAGTGGAGATTGCACAATGCACCAAGGACACACTACACTCACAGAATTTGGTGCTCTGTGCCACACCCCCTCGTCCTTGCCTGGAGTCCAGGCTCCCGCCCCACCAACCAGGACCCCTGTGTTTCCCTTAGAGGGCTCTGGGTGGAGAGGAATGAGAGGCTCTCAAAACCAATTCCTGAAATCCCAGGCTTGAAACCCGCCTCCGAATTGCAGGATTCCCAGGGGACTGCAGGACAGGCATATGACCAGGCTGAAAGACTGGGGACTCTTGACTCATCTTTGTTGAGAGGTTGAAGAGAATGGGGGAGGATAATGGAGCATGCTCATTCCATTCAAAGGAACTCCCCTCGGATATAAGGAAAAAGCCAGATGATGACAATACTAGGTTGACAAATCACAGACAGTTTGCTTTCCCATCCCCTGCAAGATTAAAGCCCAGGGTCATCCCATTGCAGGCCTCCTGAAGCAGAGGGTTTGGGTATAGGACTTGATGGCCCCGGGCTCAAAGTCCAGCTATCACTACATGTTGAAATGTGTGTGAGCTGCTCACCTCCCTGAGCTTCGGTGTCCTCATCGAAGGAAAGGGCATAGCAGTACTTGCTGATGCAGATGAAACTGCCTCTCGGGGTAGCTCCGAGGATGGGAGCGGATGCGTATGAAAATGTTGAGGTCAGCGCCTGGCTTGTAGTTTATTTGCATTCAGTAAAGATAGCTTCCCCACATGTGGCCTTGTCCCTCTCTTCTCTGGTTTCCTCTCATGTGCTGCCGAAACTCTAAGCAATCCCTATGACGTCATCTAACCCAGATCTTTCAAATTCTCCCTTAGGCCATACATTTTTCGGAGGCAACTCTGGGTGGTAGCCATCAATCCAAATGTCCCTGTGAACAGGCGATGCCCAAGTGTGTTCCACGTAACGGTTGTGAATGCCTGTGAGCATCCCTTGGGAGAATTTAAGAACAAAATGGAATTCTGTGCTCACATCTATTTGGGGAATGCTTAGAAATGCACATAAGATGCACTTAAGCATATTAAAGGTTTAGAGAAATCCTGCAGCAAATAAACCCATTTAGCTTTGTTCACTGGAACTCTCCCACTTTATCTGTCCTAGTGGTGTCCTGTGAACCCTGGTCTATTCTCTGAGTGCTTGCCTTTACATTCTCTCAGTTCATCCCCTCAGCAGTCTCCCTTTCACAGAGGTGGAAATGGGTCTAGAAATGCTAAATGACTAGCCATGATGGCCCAGCTGCTCTTTTCTCTGCATCTGAAATAAACATCTTAATGGGTCTCCTTCTGGCTAAACAGCCATGGAATCTATAAATCACTGGATGGGCTCCGAGGATTATATTGCTCGATGATTTTATTTTCTTGGCAATGAGAATACCAGAGAGGAGAAGTAGTTTGCCCAACAAATTAGGGGGGACAAAGCCAGAACTGGGATACAGCCTGGCTGCTTTTACCTCATGCCCTGGGCATATGGATCTGGCTGGCTTAAGCCATCTTCTTTAATCCTATGCCCCCCTCTCTAAAATCACAACAATGTTGCCCAATAGACCTTTCCAAAATGATGATGGAAATGTTCTATACCTGGGCTGTCCATTCTAATAATCACTACCTACATGTGGCTATTGATGGCTTGAAATGAGCCAAACACAAATGAGAAACTGGATTTTTAATGCTACTTAATTTTAATTAATCGACATTTAAATAACCCCATGTGACTAGTGGCTACTATATTGGACAGGGCAACTCTAGAGACTATAGACACAATTGATGCAATTATCATAGGAGTAGAAGATCCTTGCAATAACAATCAAGTCTATGCTACGTGGACATTATTTGAGGCTGCGTTCAGTTGCATTTAACAACAGGACACAACCCGAGACACCCTTGCTCAAGTGATGTCATCTTGCCCATTCTTCTAATCCAGGCTCAAAGGCATTCTCCTGGAAACCTTTGCTGATATACTGTCTCCTCACCAAGCAAAGTGAAGAAATTCTTCTGTGGAACTCTAATCTCCCGTAATTGCTCCCAGATGGGTGAAGAGGAAAGTTTTTGTTTTGCTGAAAGCCCTCTGGTGAGCAAGTGGATGAGAGAGGAGAGAGTTTGCCTGGGGAGAGACTTGTGGCAGGGACTTCTGGGAAGTGGTGTGAGAGAAATAAAAAGATGTAATTAAAGACGATGGATTATTTGTGACTTAACCTCCTCCTCTATCTCTTCTACAGAATCTTCAGTAAAAGTAGACTTCACCCACTACAGTCACATGTGAATAAACCTCACAAACAATGTTGACAGAGAAACACAAATCACATGCTTCACAGTAAAAATATTCAACATTTTAGGAGTAGACTAGCCAGTTAAAGGGCATCTATACAAACCCAGAACTAACATCATACTTATAGTCTAATTTATCTATTTTTGGTGAAGACAATGCTTTCCCCCTAAGATCAGGAACAAGGTAAGGATGGCCTCTCTTGCTACTTCTAGTCAATATTGTACTGAAACATTCTAGCTAGGGCAAGTATGAAAAACAAAAACAAAACAAAACAAAAACACACACAAAACAACAACAACAAAAACCAACAATGGCATCCAGATTGGAAAGGGAGAGGAAAACTATCTTGATTTGCAGATGACATAATCTTCTGTATAGAAGATACTAAGGACTCTACCAGAAAACTATTAGAGTTACTAAATGAGTTCAGCAAGGTTGCAGGAAACTGCAAGATCAATGTATAAAAAGTAATTGTATTTTTAAAATACAATTGACAATGAGTGAATCTAGATGAACTTCAGAAAACAATTTAATTTACAATAGCATCAAAAAGAATAAATACTTAGAAATAAATTTAACCAAAGACACAAGATTTTTGAACTAAAAATACTGTTCAAATGAATTAAAGATGATGCAAATAAATGGAAAGATATCCCACACTTATAGATGGTAAGATTTAATGTTGTGAAAATGGCAATACTCCTCAAATTGACTTACAGATTTAATGCAATCCCTATCAAAATACCAGATAACTTCTTTGCAGAAATTGATCAGCTAATCCAATAATTCATATGGAAATTCAAGAGACCCAGAAGAGTAAAAATGATATTGAAAAAGAACAAAGTTGGAGGACTCATATGTTTCACAGTAAAAAAAAAAAATCTTGATTTCAAAGTTTAATATAAAACTATAGTAACCAAGACAGTGTAGAATTGGCATAAGACTAGACATACAGAGCAGTATAAAATAATTGAGAGACTAGAAATAAACCCTCAGATTTATGGCCAATTGATTTTCAACAAAGGAGCTAAGGCAATTCAATTCAACATATGGTGGCGGGACAGCGGGATACCCACATGAAAAAGAATGAAGTTGAAGCCTTGACTCATACCATAAACAAAAATTAATTCAAAATGGATTGAAGAGCTAAGCATAAGAGCTAAAACTATAAAACTCTTAGAAGAAAACATAGGAGTAAATTTTCATGACTGTGGATTAGGCAGTGGAGTCTCGAGTCTCAGATATAACACTCAAAGCAAAAGCAACAAAAGAAAAAAAGTAAATTGGACTCTGTTAAAATGAAAAGCTTTTGTGCTTCAAAGACAACATCAAGAAAGTAAAGATAATCCACAAAATGGGAGAAAAAAATTTCAAATCATATATTTGATAAGATACTTCTATTTAGACTATATAAATAATTATTACAACTCAATAATTAAGACAAATAGCCAAATTTTAAAAATAGGAAATGAATCTGATAGGACATTTCTTTAAAGAAGATAAATAGCTGATAAGCACATGAAAACATGTTCATTTTCATTAGCTACTAGGGAAATGCAAGTCAAAATCACAATGAGACACCATTTCATACCCACTAGGTTGGCTATAATAAAAAGAGAGATAACAACAAGAGTTGGCAAGGGTATAGGGAAACTGGAACCCTCCTCATACATTGCTGGAGGGAATATAGGGCGTTGTGGCTGCTTTTGAAAACAGTTTGGCAATTTCTCAAAAATTAGGCATAGAGTTGTCTTATGACTCAGCAATTCCACTCCTAGGTGTAGAGAAGAGAAATGAAACATGGCCATACATTGGTGCATTGCAGCATTATTCATAAGAACCCCAAAGTGGAAACCATCCCAATATCTATTAACTGATGAATGAATAAATAAAATGTGGCCTATTCATACAATAAAATACTAGCTGTCAGTAAGGAAGCACTGATACAGGCTACCACATAGATGAATCATGAAAACATTATGATAAGGAAGAGAAGTCAGACACAAAGGCTAGTAAATTCACTTATAAATGGGATTTCATGTGTGGAATGTCTAGAATAGGCAAATCTATAGAGATAGAAAGAAGATTAGTGGCTGCTAAGGTCTGGAGGGATGAGGAGATTGAAGGTGATGCCAAAAAGGGTAGCAATGTTCTTTTTGGGGTCATGAAAGTATTCTACCCTTGACCATGGTAATGGATGCATAACTTTGTGATATACTAAAAACCACTGATTGAATCGTATATATTAAGTCCGTGCATTGTGTGGTAGCAATAAAACTTTACAAAAAGCAAGTTGCATATCAATACATATGACACGATGCCATTTATACAAGATACTGACACATATAAACACTTACTTTAGAACACATACAAATGCAGCAAAAATACAGTTAGGGCAAAAGTAGGTTTATAGTTGTTCAGATGGAAAATAATGCAACAATTAATAAATAACAATACAAGAATAAACTCCGTTTCATGAACTTACAACTGTGAACCTACGTTTACCCCACACTATATAAAGACACACAGGTGAAAGAGAAACCCGCAAATCAGGATAGTAGTTATAAACCAGGGAGGGGGGTGGTTAGTGAATGAGGGAGCCACGGGGTGCTTAAACTATATTTGCAACCTTTATTTCTTAAGCTGGGGGATAGAACCTGGGTATTCTCCATATTACTACACATACCTTTTTTGTTTGCTTGGAATGCTTTGCGAAAAATTTTCATAGACATCCCCTAATGTTTTGGAAATTGAACATGTGTGTTTGACGCAGTGAGGAGGGAGGCTGGCCTCACGGGCTGGTTGAGTACAAGGACCCCTGGGCTGGGTGAACATAAGGCTGGACCGAGGAAATGCCAGTTCCTGCAGGTGCCTCACACTCAGCAGACGGTTCCTAAACTGAGTGAAGCAGGGCACCATCTCTGGAGCATCATTTCTCTTGGTTGGAGTTCTGCAGCAAAGAGCTTAGCTCTGCATCCAATCAGCCCCTGGTTTGAATCCCCACTTGGCCCTCATTAGCAGCACGGCCCAGGGAAAAGCACTCAACCTCCCTGAGCTGTATTTTCCCTTCTGCCAAATGGGAATCCGACCGCTTATTCCGCAAAACTGGTGCACAGTCAATGCCAACGCCCTCACGGTGTGCCTGACCTCCTTGCCTGGCATTCCTGCCTGAGCACCACTCACCTCCCTGTCCTGTCTTGTGGGGAGGTCCAGGTGACACTGGCGCCCTCATTCTAGGGCATGGGATTGGCCACCAATGAAAACTCGCTCATAAGTGACGTTAAGTGCCCTAACCTCCTTCCTCTCTTCCTTTGAAAAAGCCTGTGAAAAGAGCTCCCTTCCCCACTCTTAAAAACCAAGAAATGTATAAATACGTTGGCCCTGCCCTTCGCTGCTGGTCATTCTCAGCTGTTGTTCATCAATTCTTGGAGGCTCTCAAGGCAGGGCTGGCTCTTAGGGGCTGCAGGAAGGGGTGATAGGTGTGTCTTTCCCCGGACAGCTGGGTGGGCTTTCTCACCCTTCTTAGAGACCGAAGGGTTGGATGCTGGCCAAGGCCCTTGCAGATAAAATCCAGGTGCATCTCAGCACTCTCGCTGATGGCAGGCGAACGCCTGGTGAAGAGCTGGGCCCGTGCTGGTAGCTGACCAGGGTTAGATGTAGGAGCTCCCACGGAGGTAACTCCAATCACTGAGCAGAACCTGGCAAGTGCTTTCTTGAAGCTTTGGGCTCAAAGCTTCCTCTTGCAAAGGCCAGTTGCTGCACAGAGCTCTGGCAGCTGGCCATTTCTTGGCTCCCTCTGGGACTTGGCTGGTTTTATTTGGGCGGGCTGCAGTCTCTGGTTTGGGCTGACGGGGAAGGGGAGCGGGGGGGACAGGACCCTGTGGGGCCCAGTGGGCTGTGCCCTGGCCAGTACCAGCAGCCTGGCCACAGTACCCCTCAGTGGCACCCAGGCAGGTCAGACACAGGCCCCCTTCCTTCCACTTGCGACTGACCTGCAGTTACCCCACTGTGATCCCCTCTGGTGACAACTTAGCCTGGAAAGTGATGCATCACTTTTAGCTTCTTCTGTGGTCCTTTGGGAATGGCTTGTGGCCACATCTGTCCAGTGACTGACCCTGTCACTTATCTGTGGTCTCCCTGGCCCAGTGTGGGTGAGGACAGAATGGGATGGGTGGCTTTGGGAATTAAGGGAAAAGTCAGTTCCTTCTCTCTAGTCCCAGTATTTCTCTGGCATCCAGCTAGGCCATGCCCCCGCCCACCTAACCCATCCAAATGAGGGTTCTCCAGAAACCAAGGCCCAGGCTGCCGCCAGGCGCTCTGGCTTCTCTAAGGGGCCTTCGAAGGTACAGCTTGCTGCCCACAGCCACCACCCTCCTCCCATCCATTCTCCTCTCGGCTGCCAAAGCCATCCATCTAAAAGGCAAATGGGATTGTGTCACAGGCCTGACTTAAAAACCCTGCTTGGCTTCCCTCCACGGACCGGAGGCCTACAGATGGGTTTTTTCCTTGGCCTGTAATTTATTTATTTTTTTTCAATTTGGGAGTTTTGCATGAAAAACTGGAGACACCAAGCCCTTGTTCCTGCATCACTGCGGTTGGCTGGAGCTGAGCACAGCACCCCCTGCCTTGGCAGGCACTCCTTAGGGAACAGTCTCCACCAGTCCTGCTGCCTCACAGCCAACCTCCTTCCTCATCACGTTACCTGCCTGGTACTTGTGTGCATTTGAGTCTCCCCTCTAGTCTCCAGGCACAGGCTTTTAGC
Source organism: Murina feae (assembly GCA_004026665.1). Taxonomy (NCBI): domain Eukaryota; kingdom Metazoa; phylum Chordata; class Mammalia; order Chiroptera; family Vespertilionidae; genus Murina; species Murina feae. The sequence continues at coordinate 21,078 of PVJC01009609.1, read as the reverse complement.
ATGGCTTGGATGACTAGATATCCTTTCCTCTACCTGCTTTCCTGCTCCGCCCCCCCTCCCTCCCAGTACACTGGCCACACTAATCTCTCTCTGGTCACCAGATAAGCCAGGACCAGCATAGGTCCCCATCTGTGCAGTTCCCACTACCTGCATTTCTGTGCCCTCATTCAGCAGATATATATTGAGCACCTACTATGCACAGGGATTCTGGGCCAGGTACTAGGGACAGGATAAGAAGGTCCAGTGTATTAGTCTGGGTCTCCAGAGAAACACCACCAATGGGATAGGTAGATAGCAACTGTTATAAGGAATTGGCTCATGGGATTATTGGAGGCTAGAAATCCGAGATCTATAGTCAGCAAGCTGGACATTCCGAAGAGGGATGGTATAAGTTCAAGTCAGAGTCCAAAGGCAGGAGAAGACCGGTGTCTCAGCTCTGAGACAATCAGGCAGAGAGAAGGACTTCGTTCTTACTCTGCCCTTTCATTGTATTCAGCCCTTTAATGGATGGAGTGAGACCCGCCCACACTGGGGAGGGTGATCTGCTTCACGCAGTTTACAGATTCAAATGTTGACCTCATTCAGAAACACCCTCAAGACTCGCCAGACGTAAGGTTCCCCCAAATAACCAAGCACCCAGGGACCCTGTGAGGTTGACATAAAATTTCACCCTTGTTCTCCTGGAACCTACAGCTCAGAAAGGCCGGAAAAATCATTCCAAAGCTAAACAGTAAGCGCAGGTGTTCTTATATTTCAAGCTTCATCTTGAACCTTACCTCCTCCAAATCTTTTCTGATGTCCCCACACAATCGGCAACTCTCTCAGTGTTCCCAGAGCACATATATCTTGAAGAGATGCTCTCTCTCTCTCTCTTTTTCTCTCTCTCTCTCTCTCATTCAAAGTCTACAAAAAGGTACAGAGATAATATAGCAAAGTACCGTGTACCCACTACCCAGCCTTAAAAGATATAGCCTCACAGATACAGCACAGGCCAGAGTAGCCAAGCCATCCCCATCTGCCCAGGATGGTCTGGATTTTAGCCTGCATCCTGATGGACCCCTTCATCCTGGGCAAACCTGGGGGGTTGGTTACCATGGTACCGCCCTCCTCTACCCCCACCCCTAATACCCGTCCTCAAAATCATACCCCCGACTGCCATCAGAGGAAGGCATTGATTTAAAGTTGCGTTGTCTTTCTTCATACTTCGATGCATCCCTAAGTGATATGAGAGTACTGGTTTGCACACAGTTGCGTCCAGATGACCCAACTGGATGGATGACACTTTCCTGATGGGCAGTGATGTTGTGAATATGGAAAGCAGTGGATGAAACTTCCTGCACATTTGGAGAAAAACTAGAAGCTCAGTAAACTGCACAGCACAGAAACTGGACAGGGAGAGGTCAGGGAGCAGGAATGAGGAGAGAGTTTCCAAGGGGGCAGTCAGAAGAGCCCCAGAGAGAGGACCCAGGCAGAGAAGGCCTTCGGGAGGAGAGAAATGCGCAAGGGGCGTTTGGAGCGGTTGCCGCAAACTTCCTTTTTAGATGCTCCTGTGACACACTCAGGAGTATCTACAGTCCTCATTCCTGTGTGGGGGCCGAAGCATGCTCTCAGGGGGCCGGGAGGAGGTGTCTCAGAGCCTCTGCTCACCAGGCTGCACACAGGGCAGCTGACACTCATCGTGTGTCCCATGGTATCCCCAGGTCGCTCCCTGAGGGCTCCTGGCACATGAGAGGGGTTCAGTGTTATTTGTGGAAGGAAGAAAGGCAGGAAGGAAGGCAAATAGGCAGGAAGGAAGGAAGGAAGGAAGGAAGGAAGGAAGGAAGGAAGGAAGGAAGGAAGGAAGGAAGGAAGGAAGGAAGGAAAGAGAAAGAAGGAAAGAAGGAAGGAAAGAGAGAGGAAGGGAGAGAGGGAGGGAGGAAGGGAGAGAGGGAAGGAGGGAGGGAGAGGGAGGAAGGGAGGAAGGAGGGGGCCCTCAGCCCTGTTGGGGATCCAGAATGGCCCACTGTGGTCTTTCCTGCTGATCTGAGGGGCTGATCAGTAGAGCAGGATGGGACGCGCCTCCATGGCCTCTAGCCCTTGCACTGCTGTGGCCCTCAGCTGCTCCAGGCCCAGGGTCTGTTCTCTGATTTCCACACACTGACAGGCAGGGAAGCGCCCATGAGCAAGCGCTGTGGGGGTGGAGGGTGGAGAGAGACAGACAGCGGAGCAGAGGGAAGTGGAGAGGGGCAGAGGCATGCTGCTTAGCAACCATGGGAGACGATTTAGAGAAGTGACAGGACCATTTCTCCCAGCGCCTCCAAGGGAAGGTTTTTAAGGAACTCCCACGCCTACACTGGCTGATCCTGTTTGTGGCGGCTCCGAGCGTCTGCTGGGACTCGCAGGGCTCCTCTGGAAGTCAGGCCTGTGCCCTGGAAGGCTGGCCGGCCTCGGGGGCTATGGGAAAAGCTGCAGGAACATGGTCCTCAATCACTCGAAGGGAATAAGCCTCAAAGGAAAGATGTGGGCACACAGCCCCCCCCCCCCCCAGCTTTCCTCTGGCTCCCATTCCTTCTGCTGCCCCACCTCGCACGCAGGCCAACATCTGGGCTTTCCTTTCCTTTCTCCCAGGACCCTGTCGGCAGCCCAGGCCCGCTCCCGCCCCTGCACTGAGAACTCTCTCCGTTGCTTTTCTTTCTTAATTTGATTTTCTCTGGCGCAGAATCGAGATCAAAAGAAGAAATTCTTTCCAGCCTTTTAGGAATAATTCCCAGAATCTCCCACTGGAAATGCATACATAATTGCCATCATTATTTTAAAAACTCTTTCTTGCTCTCTTATCCACCTCTTTTCCATTTCTGCTGCAGGCCCCAGGAGGAGGGGAGGAAGGGGAAGCTCCAAGAATGTCTCTGCAGTTGCAGATTGACTAGTAGGAACCATATTCTCCCAGGCAAAGTGTGACACCCACGGTGCTCCCCCCCCCCACACACACACACACTAGAGAATTTTAGATGTGCAGGCGACGAACAGGAATAGCATCTCGCTAGAGTTAAATGCCACGGCACTGCCTGGTGGGAAGTTACTCCCTTTCTAATTAGCTTTGTCTTCATCTCTTTGAGTCTCCAGTTGGGGCCAGCTTGTGGTTAGCGCCTCCCTGATACTTGCTAACCTCCCTTTTCACCGCAGCCAGGCAGCGGTCCTCGGGGCCGGGAGCCTGTGAGAGCCATCAGCAGCCATCGAACGATGGCGCTGTGTTCACTGGGCTTGTTTTCAGAGGGGCTTTTCATTTACCGCTGGCTCCTTTTGCGAGGGAAGACAAATAATTAGTAAATAATTCGTAATCAGTCATCGAGGTGCAGCAGGGAGCTGGCGCCGGAAAAGCCCCCGGTTTGCCAGCCTCCTGTCCAGGCTGCTGGCTCCCACCCTGCGGGCTGCGGGTCAAGCCCAGGGAAGGATCCCTGTTTGAGGTCAGTGGGTCCAGCCGGGCAGCAGTCAGCTCTGAGCCAGCCTTGTGAGTTTTTATTTTTGTCGGAGCCACTCATCCGGGCTTTGCAGCCCGGTTGTAGCTCCTTCTGTCCTCCTTACAGAAGCCAACTCATCCGTATCCTCTGGGGGACACAAGGCCATGGAGGGTGGGCGGTTGCCAAAGATGCCTTTTCTCTACCAGCCATGCCTGCCTTCCCGCTGGACAACCACTGCTCTTGCCTCTCAGATGTGGGGTTTGGGTGGTGCAGATGCAGCCGTGGCTCCAGGGGCAGCTCGCCATCCAGGACTGACTCCCTCTGGGCTTCCCATGCCTCCGACCGCAAGGACGGATGGGCTCAGGGATGGGCAGTGAGAGGCACGGAGACTTGCTGGGAATGCGGGGCCAGGCTCTTTCCCACCGCCCTTGGTCCCAAGGAGATGACACAGGGGAGCTCCCACAAGCCATTTCTGCCACCACGAGGAGGGAGCCGACAGCGAGGGAAGGGGCTGAGGAACTCGCACAGAGAGAAACCCGATCTTGATGGTATCACTCCACCCCCAGATCCAGCTGTGCCTGAAGTTAGCTTCTACCCTTGGCCGCCTTTATGGCTCCCCGCGGTACCAACAAATTCCCCTTTCATGTTATCCGCTTAGGATCGGTGTTTCGGTCACTGGCAACCACAGAGTCTTAACTGATGAAATGGCTCAGCGCAAATCCTTGGCCACAGAGACAGAGCTACGAGGCCCTGTTCTACTAACATGAGCGAGGGGTGTTGTTGCTGCACGCAGACATAGGACAAGAAAGCTATCGTATCAGGCAGCCCCGTCTTCCAGGCTGCCACGGGGCAGACACAGCGTGAGAGTGTGAGTGCGGTAGCTGATTTAATCCTTGTAACAGTCCTAGCACATACAAATTCTGCGATCGCGGGGCTCGGGGAGCCTCTGGGAAACCTAGTGGCAGAGTTGAGGCTTGGTCCTCAAAACTGTGTCCTCCCAGTGGCACGGTCTGCTGTCAACAAGTAGATTGCCCGCAGGCACATACAAAACTCAGGGATGCGTGATTGGGAGGGCACCCTGGGCGGGGCGCCAGGCAGCCCCTGATAATGTCACAGGTGATGTGAAGGCTCCCCCCACCCCAGCCGTGGTGGAGTACCCAGCCTGCATGACTGTACCCGGCACCTGCAGAAAGGGAGTCCAACTCTTTCCACCCCATCACAGACCAAAAGGTGGCAAGGCCCTGGGTTCAGATCAGATCACATTAGTACTCATTTGCTATGTGGCTTTGGACATTTTGTCTTGTCCAGCCTCCCCTGGTTTTCCCATCTGGGGAAATGGGGTCCCCAGCCCTGGCCCTCCTCTCTCACCCAGCCAGCCACCAGGGCATCACAGCAGGACGACGATGCGCGAGATTATTCGCAAAGTAAGAAGTTGGGCTGCAGGATGAAGGGAATCACTTGGCTGCTGGGGGTGGCTGAGCAGGCGCCCGCAGATGTAAACCACCGCCTACATTTCTTTCTCCCCAGCCAGGGCTGGAGGGAGGCAAGCCAGCTGTGACCTGAAAGGAACCTTTCTGTCCCCAAAGCAGGGAGAGATAAGAACTGTGAAGCAAGAGAAGCGAGCGCGACTACAGGCGCTTGGGAGTTTATTTTTACCCTGTTATCTCTATCCTGAAATGTCAAGCCCGGAGCCGCCTCTCTCTCTCACCAGCGCCCCCACCCTCCCCAACCATGAAACGTGGCGACACAGCCTGGAAACAGGCCCCTTCTCCCCTTGTTCCTCTGCCTTTGCAAGAGAGTCACAGTGCTATGGTGACGGGAGGCATGGAAACCCTGAAATAGAGAAGTGGGAGGCGAGACCTTGTATTTGGGCTCTGGAACAGGCTCACTTCCTCCTGGAGGCTCTAGGGTGCAGAGGAGGCCCTTGGCACTGCCAGATGCCTGTTCTGAGGTTTGCATCGTATGGGCTCTGTATGTGGCAAGATGCAGAAGTCCCTACTCAGACTGGTTTACAGAATAAAGAATGTTTAATCGGCCGAGGCCACTATAAAGCCTAGCAGTAGGGCAGGCTTCAGGGGAAGTTTGATCCAGGGGCTCAGTGCTGTCACAAAGCCTTGCTTCCCTCCGCCTCTTGGCTCTGCTTTCTGTGATGTTGGCTTCATCATTCGGGACCATGCTATACTCCCCCACAACCTCTAGCAGTTCCAGAATCTACCCCCATGGTTATAAATGGCTATAGTGGCTCCAGACTTGACAACCTCATACTGGTGGCTCTCAGAGAAGAGAGAAGAGACTTTTTTTTTTTTTTTTTGCCATAAGGTCCTAAGAAATGTGTTCTTGTGTTTCATTAACTCTAATTAGGTCCTGCGTCCATCCCTGAGGCAATCACTTTGGTGTCGGGGCAGGAGGTGAAAAACATTCCCACAAACTTGCACCAAGCCAAATTCTCAGGAATAGGTTTTCCAAAGGAGAGTTGATGGAAGAAATGCTGACAAGAAGCAGGTGACTGTTTCAGGATTTACCCACTTTGCAGGTTCGCCCTCTCCCACCCAGGAAAGCCTCTAAGAATAGGGGTGATTCTTCCCTCTTATCTAGACCAACATTGATCTCTTCTTTTTCCATCTAAGGATTACCTAGGGTTCCCCAAATGTCACCGAGGCAACAGGATCTCCTGCAGGTAGATTGCTAAGTACAAGCTGGAATGCCCTGCTTACCTGCCAAAGGCTTCCCCTGCGTTCAAAAGAAAACTCACACTCTGCACCCTGGCTACTATCACTTACCCCTTTGCTATACATTCCGTCACACCAGCTTCCTGCTATTCCTTAAATAAGCCAACCACCGTCATGGTCCACGTGCCCTTTCTCTTGATCTCAAATGCTCTTCCCTTCACAGTTGACTCCATCTCACCATTCAGGGCTCAGCTCACCAAGGTCATGCCCTCTATGAGGTCTTCTCTGACCAGCCTCGTGTGTAAAACCAGCTGAAAGGATCTTGTTCAATGAGGGGTTGGGTGCCATTCTCCCTTCACTAGACTGTAAGCTCCATGAAGCAAAGCCTGTGCTGCATGGACCTTCCAATTCCTGGTTGGGTGTCTGGCACATGATAGGTGCTCAATCAATAGTATTTAAATCAAGGAATGGAATTCTTTTCTGAATGGCCTTGAAAACTTTTAGAGGGCAGGACAATTTCTTATATTTTTCTTGGCTTTACCAAGGTACCTAGCAAAACACTGGGCATAAAAGAGACAAAATATACCGATGATTTTCAAACTCTTTCATCTCACAACACACATAAATTAATTACTAAAATTCTGTGGCACACACACAAAATATATTTTTTGCCAATCTGACAAAAAATAGGTAAAATTTTGATTCATTCACACCATACGGCTATTGTTGTGTTGGCTGTTATCTTTTCTCTCTGACAATCAAAGGAAAAAGAGGTCAATGATGCTGACTAAATAGGCATTGCATGTCTTAAAAATTCTTATGGCACACCGGCTACAAATTGCTAAAATAGACTCATGTTTTCTAAATGAAGAAACTGAGCTCTCTGCTGAAGGATTTGCTTAAAGTTGCACCCAAATTCATACAGAAGATGTGTGAGGCGCCAACTGCTGTTTGGAGGAGTTCCCTTTACAAAGCAGAGGCATATGAACAGGTGAAGACCTGACACTGCAGAGGAGCGCGTGGGGGCATCCTTCTCTCCAGGTCTCCAAGTAGAGTAGCAAGACCACCCTTCACAAGGAAGAGCCTGGAAACCACATCTGATGATGATATCGGTTACTCCTTTACCCAACAAGGCAGAGTGAGAAGGAGGCCCCATAAAGAAATGACTATTTCGCCCTGTCCACAGCAGACCCATAAGTCAATTTCAAACCCTCAATGTGCAGGTGACCTGGAAGGAGCCCCCATGCTCTCTGTGGACACAGACTCTCCCCACGGCCACTGAGACCTGTGAGCTTGTGACCGTCCTCAGGACAATCAGGGGAGCGTGTGGATGGCCCAGCACAGCTAATGGAAACTCGAAAACATACCTCCTACAGATAGACATCAGTTGTCTCTGTACTCAATTGACACTACACCGTCTGGGGCAACTCAAGAATTCTTAGTTGTTGCTAATTCTCTGCTCACACAGCCAGGTTGGTCCCTCCCTTTAGCTCTCACATGTCACCTGAACTTGGTAATAATTTCTGTATTCAGGTGATTATTTGATTGACATCTATCTTTCAAACTTCTTAAGGACAAGGATGAATCTCTTTAGTACATCAGTGTATCTAGTCACCCAGCTCTGTGCCTGACGTGGAAAGCATGCCTCATAAATACCTGTTGAATGGAAGGATGGACAAGTGAATGAAACTCAGGCTCTGCTGGGAAAGCACCTCACTGTGAGCCTGAGCAAAGAGGCTGATTTTTTTCAATGTAAATCAGACCTTGTCACCACGTGATCACTCTGTCCTCTTCATCAAGGTATCTCCTATGCCTAGAATAGTATCTGGCACAGAGTAGAGGGTCAGCAGATATGGAGAGAATAAATAAATGAAGAGACACTGTTCTTTTCCCTTCCCAGAGAACCCTGGTTACCTTCTTAAAGATAAATTCCTGGAAAGGGAGAACGGAGGAAGTGGCAATATGCATACATAGTGAACCAAACTCAAAGGTTTCATTTACGTCATTTCCTTCAGACTCAGTGGGTCTGGCTCGAGGAGTCGCTAAACCAGCCGGTCAGCTCAGGGGAAGCTTGGAACATAAACTTTAATTTGCTAGAGACAATGCTCTTTTGGACTGCCATGCACCATGTTCTGGGGTTACATGCCTAAAGTTTGGGTTATGGCCCCTGGTCTTCATCACACACTCTGGAAAAAAAAAAAAAAAAGCTCCCGTATCTTATGAGATAGCCTGGCTCCAGTCTTCGCTGCCAGGTGAGGAGGGTACCAGAAGGACAGGGCAACCATTCTCCAATGCCACACCCTCCTACTCAGGGACATCGGTGGGTCCCTCTGCATCTGAAGCGTCACCAACCATTTCATCTTTGTCCCTCCTTTAGGCTCAACAAAGAGCTCTAAGATCTGTTTTTCCATCACCAATCCAAAATCAAATGCCAAAATAGCTCCCAGAAACCATCAAGAAAAACCACCATAAAACCAGATCTCTAAACACGCCTGGGTCTGAAGCCCACCCTAGCCCAGCAAACGAAAGTGGCTCACCTTCGAGCTACAGAGTCCCTTCCAGAACCACAGGAAAGAGGAAGGGATTTATGGGTTGTCTCAGAGTTGTAGCCTCTGGCTTGCCCCCAGGATGAGTTCATTATTTATTCTTAGAGACCGGACTCAAATAAAAAAAAAAACAAACACAACACAGGCCTATAAATAGAGCGGGATACACTCAGCTCAGTGTCACCGAAAGGTCCTTCCCGCAGGGGACAGACGCGCGTAAAGGATGTTCTCGAGTTACCCTGTGGATACTACGTGGGGAAGGGTTGTCCCTTCCTTTTTACGTGTGGTCCGGGAGGGGTAGGGGAGAAAGCCAGGTGAGTCAGACACTGGGGCTCTGCCCGATTCCGATTCTGTCTCCATCTCTTCTTCTGAAGGTTCATTTGCATTATAACCAGAAGGAGCCGTGGAGGGAGGATGGCACTCTATCAGCACCCTGGGGCCCTTTGGCAGTTCCCTCTGGGAATGGCTCCTGGTTCAGGCTGTATGTGACACAGTGTTCTGGCCTCTTAGATTAGATTGCAAACTTCCTAAGGGAAGGGACCGAGTGGTAGGATCTCCTCCTGGCTTCCTCCATGTTGCCAAGCACAGGCATGTCTGGGCAACAGGAAGGAAAGGGACCTTGTTTAGGCATGGCCATTTCTGTTCCAGGCCTGGGGTGGCTTTGCTCTGAGTGGCACCGAGAGGTGTGCGTGATGGGTGATGTACTCACCTCACCAAGATGGACGAGATTTCGGGGGGGGGGGTAGTGAATACACATCAAGTGATGGGGCAACAGGGTCAACAGAGTAACAACAAGAGCTGCCATCACCCCAGCGCTTGGCCAGGTCATTGTAGACGCTATTCTAAGCACTTTGGGGAAAGAACAATCTTTCCAAAACCCCTACCAGGTGGGACCGTTATTATCTCTATCCTACAGCAGAAGAGACTGTGTGTGTTCCTAGGTCACACAGCTGGCAAGTCGAGATTGGAAGTCAGGCAGTTTAGCAGCAGGACCTGGTCTTTTGTAGTAAAAATGAAGCATTTGGGGTACATATCTGTTGGTTTTACTGCCTGGTACCCACTAAGCTCATAACTCCCCATCAGTGAGAGTCAGGCAGGCATGGCATGGGAGCTGGGTCAGGCCCGTGACGGTGGATCTCGGACTTTGCTGGGAATGCTGGGATGAAGATACTCGCTGCTTCCCTCTGGATTCACGCTGGAGGCAGGTGGCCTTGGGAAGGGCCAGCGTGCTACCTCAGGGGAAGCCTGGCTGAGCGTTAAGTCAGCACTGGGAGGAGGCGAAGCTGAGAAACAGATCCTGGTGACATCTGAACCCTGAATCCAGCTGGTCCCAGTACTGGACCCTACTCTTCCACTTTGCACTTTCATAAGCCAGTTGTTTCCCCTTGCTGTACAGGCTGTTCAAAGCTGATTTTCTATCACTGGCCGCTGAAAGATCCCTAACAGAGAGCCTGCCTCGTAATCACACAGGATTTTGAGAACCCTTTTGGGCTCCATATTCAGAAACACGGACCCTCCTGTTTCCTCCTGTTCACTGAAATTTCAAATACCACCTCCCTGCTGGAGCCTCCTCGGGTTGTCCTGGGCCAGAATTACCTACCACTTCATTTGTTGCCACAGTAGAGCTTATGCACTGATTTAGCACTGGTTTTATTCTGCCTTGAAACACAGTAGTTCTTTACAAGTCATTCACCAACACGTATTAAACACTCTCTATGTGTCATTTTGCTCAGCTAGGTGCTGGGGATTCAGAGCAAATCAGATCAGTATAGATCTGAGGTGTTTGTGTCAGGCACTCTGCTTAGCGCTTCACATTCAATGGTTACATCCCTGCACCTCCTAAAAACCCCACAGGTGAGCATGAATAGGGAATTTCTCCCCTAAACTAGAAAGCGAAGGGGAGACACCAAGATCAAATAGATATGCAATTGCATAATGAGTTACCAGATGGAGATGTAGCTTTTAAAAGCAAGTACTTCAGAACTAGTTTTGCAACCCTACTCCTTGCAGTTTCGTAATCCACAAAGAGGATACCAAAGACTCAACAAGTACTAAGAGAGGGTTTTCAGAAGACTTTTTTGTTCTTGTTGCAAATCCCATGCTGCCAGCCACCTGCCAACACACACACACACACACACACACGCACGCACACACTCACACACGCACATGCACAGTGGAGATGTTGACCCTATTCCTGCACCTCATAGCCAATAAGAGCAGCTTCTCTGAGATCTTATGGAGTTTGATGAGTGGTCCCTGTAGCTGGAGAGACAGAGGCACAGGGCACAGGGCACTGTGCCTGACCCACTCCGGAGCCGTCTGGTGGAGGGTAAAAGACGTGGCTGTGAATCTGACGCCCGCTTGCACACTCAAAGCTCGGTCTGTGGAGAAGACCATGAGTGTTGCCTACAGATCATCCGTGGACCAAGGCAGCCAATGGATCCTATTAGATAGTGTCTCACAGGGTGACCTAGAGGGTCAACAAGCGCTCATCAACCAGAGGCTGGAGGTGAATCACCAGGTGCATAGGAACATGAAGGGGCCGGTGGTCTGAATAGTGCTGCCCCAATGGGGGGATCTTCCTAATACCCGCCTGTGACCCCATGGAAGCTTTCCCTGAGGGTGCTGTGCCATCCTTAGGCTAACAGTCAGAAAGCACTTTCCTCCCTCTCTCCTCCTTGGCCTTGCATTTTCTCTCTTCCAGCCCCGTGCGTGTGTATGTCGGGTAAGATAGCATCCATTTCCCTCTTTCCTGAAGGCCTGCTACTCTGGGCCACAGATGGAGGAGAGAGAAAAGAGGCGTGTCTTTAAATGAAGTTTACAGTATTGACTAATATATTGGATGGGACTTTCTGATTTCAGAAATGAGACTAATTTGTGACTTAGGAATCATAGGACTTAAAAAAAAAAAAAAAAGCTGTCAGAAGGAAGATGGTGGAGCTTACATCAGTGCCAGGACAAGGACCTACCCACTGAAATGATAGAGACAATAGGAGGCAAAACTAAATTGCCTTGATCTTGTCTGGTGAGTTCTCTTGGTCAGAGGGCCAGGCATGTTGAGGGACCTCCTTAGGGTCCTGGAGCTGGTAAAAGGGTAGAACCATGTTCTTTTTTTTTTTTTTTAATCTTTGTTGTTCAGATTATTGTAGTTGTTCCTCTTTTTTCCCCCCCATAGCTCCCCTCCTCCCAGTTCCCACCCCACCCTCTGCCCTTACTCCTCTCCCACTGTCCTTCTCCACATGTACGATTATTGTCCAGTCTCTTCCCGCACCCCCAACACTCTGTCCCCCCGAAAATTGTCAGTCCACTCCCTTTCTATGCTTCTGATTCTATTCTATTCACCAGTTTATTCTGTTCATCAGATTTTTTTATTCACTTGATTTTTAGGTTCACTTGTTGATAGATATGTATTTGTTGTTCATAATTTTTATCTTTCCTTTTTCTTCTTCCTCTCCTCAAAGGATACCTATCAGCATTTCATATAATACTGGTTGGGTAGTGATGAACTCCTTTAGCTTTTTTTTGGTCTGTGAAGCTCTTTAGCTGACCTTCAATTCTGAATGATAGCTTTGCTGGGTAAAGTAATCTTGGTTGTAGGTTTTTGCTATTCATCACTTTGAATATTTCTTGCCACTCCCTTCTGGCCTGCAAAGTTTCTGTTGAGAAATCAGCTGACAGTCATATGAGTTCCCCCTTGTAAGTAACTGACTGTTTTTCTCTTGCAGCTTTTAAGATTCTCTCCTAGTCTTTTGCCCTTGGCATTTTAATTATGATGTGTCTTGATGTGGTCCTCTTTGGATTCCTTTTGTTTGGGGTTCTCTGTGCTTCCTGGACTTGTAAGTCCATTTCTTTCACCAGGTAGGGGAAGTTTTCTGTCATTATTTCTTCAAATAGGTTTTCAATATCTTGCTCTCTCTCTTCTTCTGGCACCCCTATAGTTCTGATGTTGGTATGCTTGAAGTTGTCCCAGAGGCTCCTTACACTGTCTTCATATTTTTGGATTCTTTTTTCTTTTTGCTTATCCATTTGGATGTTTTTTGCTTCTTCATATTTCAATTCTTTGACTTGATTCTTGCGTTCCTCTAGTCTGTTGCTGGATCTCTGTATAATATTCTTTATTTTAGTCAGTGTATGCTTAGATTTATTGAAGGTCTCACTAAGTTTATCAGTGGTTTTCATGAAAATTTTTGAAAAATCTTATAATCGTGGTTTTGAACTCTGTATTCTATTGTTTGCTTTCCTCCATTTCTGTCATTTGTGATCTGTTTCTTTGTCTCTGCATTTTGGCTGCTTTCCTGGGTTGATAGAGTGTCTTTCTGTGTTAGGTGATCACTGAGAGGAATTGACCTCTAAGCCACTTGGTTATGAGAATCAGCTGTGTCTACAGTGGGAGAACTTCTGTGCTGGAGACACCCTTATGGGGCAAGAGTTGTTTCAGTGGGGCTTTGGTGCTCACTGAGTCTGCCCCCTGAGTGTGTCACTTATGAATCTGAAGAGTTGTATTTAGGATGATACCACTCTGACCACTGGGTACGCTGGCTCTTGTATCTCCTTGGAGTTGCTATTTTAGCCTTTGCCTGAGGCTACTCAGCCTTTAATGCAAAAGCCTCTGCATGCAGCTTGGGTGGGGTGAGGTCTCGGGGAGTCTACAGGGTGGAGCGACCAGCTATGGCTGCTTCTCAGCCCTGCCCTAAGAGGCACTGGGTCTCAAGTCACTCTGGAGTTCCTCCTGGTGCCAGATGATGCCAGACGGTGTCAGATGGTATCAGACGGTGCCAGACAGTCCAGCTCCTCCCGTATGGTTCTGAGTCCCCAGCAACTTGCCTGGAACTGGAGTTCAGAGCCATCGGGAGCTTGTGCCTCCCTCTGGTACGAAATGCTGCCAGCCCTTCCGCGAGCCCCTTCGCACGCACCTCCGTATCTCTGCACTTTATTTCCGCACCTCCTCTGCATCTCTTTCTAGTTGTAGAATTTCCACTCAGCCAGCCTTCCTGTGGGTCTGGGTGGTGTCCATGTTTTCTTTTCGTTGTGGTTTTGAAATGGTCGTGCACGGCCGCAATTCCAGTGTTTACCTATGCCGCCATCTTGGTTTCTCCAGAACCATGTTCTTAACCACAGCATCATGCTGTTCCTACCCTCAAGGAAATGACTGTCTCTCCTGTTACTCACTGGCCCATTCTTATTTGATTCTGTCACTCAGCATCTTCTTTTGAATTCCCTTCCCTTTCCTCAACTAATCATAAATGGCCCTGCACCAGTGTTGACAGAAGTAGGGCATGATGACAGGAGTGTAAGGGTGTCCAAGGGTCATTTCAATCAAGAATATGATTCAAAGACCAGCAAATCCCTGAGAACCAAATCTGTAGAATTTCCTATTGCCATCTACCCAAATGCTTTGATGATGATTATACTGGTATTGGTATCATTAACACAATCGCCTAGGCTCACTGAGTTCCAAGCACCATGCTATGTACTCTTTAGACATTTGCTGAGTAAACCCTGGCAACCCTGTGAAATGGATTCTTCACGCAGGAGGGAACTGAGGCTTGGAGGAGCACCTCGCCCAAGTTTCTAAAGCCACTCAACAGAGCCAGATCTCCAAACCAGGTCTGATCCTGTAACCTATGCTCTTGACCACTGACTACATGGCACCCAGCACTTGGCTGTGGACCAGACACCACAGGCACTCTCTGTGCAAAGCACTGAGCCTACCGAGGGTTATCTGCTGCAGTGTCTTATTTGCGAACATGGAGCCCCCTCCAGGGTTTTTGTTGCTTTTGAATTAAATTTATTTTGTCAGATCCAATCACATAGGGCTCTTAGGTCTTGAGTTTTTGAGAGCAAAAACATGGTGCATACATGGAGGGGGTGGGGAGAAGGCACAGTGGGATACAAAAAGTAGTCAAGAAGGAGGTGAGAGGACCAGGGGTCTTCTCTACCTTTTAGTAGATGGTTACCTAATGCGTAAGGCACGCACCTATATCCAATAGAACTTGGTGACTATGTTGAGGATCTCTCTAGATCTATGATCTACCCACTGTGAGTCAAGCAGAGTCCTTTTCCCCAACTCTCCCAATGGTGATATCTCAAAAATCCGTCTATAATCAATAGTAACTGGGAATACATCTTGATTGCCTTGGTTCAGTTTGTTAGCTATGTAGCCTCCCTCAAGTTACTCAGGCTCTGAGCTTTGGTTTCCTAATGTGTAGAAGAGCGATGGTTGTACCTTCCTCTTAGTAGTTGTGAAAGGCATTCATCTATTCACAATATTTTAATTATGTTTTTCATCCCCTTTGAAGTTAACCATGACCATATGACTTGCTGGCCAGCAACATAAGAGGGAAGGTGATTTCTTGCTACCAGGTAGAAACTTTCAGAGTTGGTGTGCAGTTTACTTTCTAACTCCAAGAGTTTCCAGCAGCCTGAGTCCCTGGGTGTCTTTGCTAGCACTGCCCTACCTCCCTGGTTCTAATCATTGCTGCACAGCTAACATGAGTGAGAAATAAACCTTTATTTTGTTTTAAGCCAATAATGTCTAAGGCTTGTTTCTTACCTCAGCATAACCTGGCCTATCCTGACTAATATAAAACTAAATACCAGATAAAACTCAGAAACCTCTATACACCCACAAAAATCCCATATAATAAAGATGTAATATGCAAATGGTCATTATGTAATGACCAACCATGAAACGACTGGATCACAAATCAGCAGGAGGGAGCAGGGCACCGAGCTATGAGGGGAGTGGCAGGGGGAGCTACAGGAGGGCAGCAGCGAGCTACTGGCACATGGATTCATGCACAGGGCTACTAGTGGTTATAATAAAAAAGACAGACAATAGCATGTGTTATCAAAGATGTGGAGAAATTAGAACCCTCATATATTGTTGGTAGGAATATAAAGTGTTGCCGCTACTTTGGAAAACAGTTGGGCAGTTTCTTTAAAAGTTAAACATAAGCTTATTATACAACTCAGAAATTCCACTCTTAAGTATTTCTCCAAAAGAAATGAAGACATATGTTCACACAAAGACTGGTAAGTGAATTTTACAGTAGCATAATTCATAAAAGCTAACAAGCTGAAATGATGCAAATGTCCACCAACTGGTCAACAGATACACAAAATGTATATATCCATATAATGGAATACTATTTGGCAGTAAAAAGGAACAAAACATTGATATATGCTACCATATAGGCAAATCTGAAAAACATTACACTAAGTGAAAGACACAGATGCTGAAGACTTCACATTGCATGATTCAATTTCTATGACATGTGCAGAAAAGACAAATTTATAGAGACCGAAGTTCATTGGTTGCCTGGAATTGAGAATGGGAATGTGGATTGATTGAAAACAGGCTTGAGGGAGTGTTGGGAAGTGATGGAATATCCTAAAACTGGATTAGGATAATGGCTGTGCAACCCTATAAATTTTTTGAAAATCACTGAATTGTACATTCACAATATGTCAGTCCTTTGGTATGTAAATTCTATCCCTATAAAGTTGTTAAACACACACACACACTAAGCGCAATATCTGGCACACAGGGACAGCTAAGTAAATGTTTATTTTTTCTATCATTTTAGCAATGAAATGCTAGGACTGAGATTCTGCAGTGAACTGATTGGGACTGAAGTTCTACATTCCGTGAAGAAGGGACCTCCCATTCTTCCATCCCCAAAATTTTGTATTTCCTCTCTGCTGACCTCTGCCTACAAAAGACCATTGGATATTTACACTGTCCTGCACCAACCTCCCTTTAGAGACCAGGTAGCAGGGTCAAGTATCCTGGCTCCAGTCTACCTACTCTTGTCCTCTGCTGAGGTTCCAGGCAGCCTTGAAACTGAGTCTTTTCAAGATCTCATTGCAAGCAGACTTAGCCCACTCTGGCTGAAAAATGAATTTCAGTCCTCACCGTATGCCTGTTCTCGCACCTGTGCCAACAACAATAATTCATATTTTCAGTCAACACCCGTCAGAGGCTTCCTATCGTCTTTCTCTTCATGTTCCTTCAGGAGTCCTTGCATAAGTTCCCCCAGAGCCGGAGAGATTGTTAAGGAGGTGAAAGTAGGGAAGGCTTTTATGCCAGGGTATGGGAAACACGCCCAGGTTGTGCAGCTGTCTGTCATGCAGCCATAGCATTCTCAGGCTGGCTGATGCAACTCCAAACAATCAGCAAGGAGCCGCAGCCTCCTCTCCCCCCGCCCGAATTAGACAAAAGTGATTCAAAGAGGCCATGAATCTCTACAGGGAAGGATAAAGTTTGAAGAGTCACAATTGCAGTATCACTGCTGGAAAGATGGCTTCCAGCCCTTCACTAGTGTTTTAGTCCTTTCCAGCTGCTATAAGAGAATACCATAGACTGATGGGTAGCTTACAAGCAACAGAAATGTATTGCTCACAGTTCTGAAGGTTAGAAGTCCAAGATAAAGGGGAAGGCATATTTGGCGTCTGGTGAAGATTCTGTTTCCTGGTTCATAGATAGTCATCCTTTTACTTTGTCCTTGCATGGCGGAAGTGATAAGAGAGCTCTCTCGGGTCTCTTTTATAAGGGCACTAATCCCATTCATGAGGGCTCCACCCCCATGACCTAATCACCTCCCAAAGCCCTCGCCTCCTAATACCATCACACTGGGGGTTAGGTTTCAACATATGAATTTTTGGGGGGTGGGGTGGGGCAAGGGTTATGACAAATATTTAGTTTCTAGCAACTAGAGGCCACTTTCACTCCCCAGTTAGTATTCAGCAGGAAGCAATAATAGACAAGAAGTGATGGAAAAAGCAGCATTATCTGAACAACTGGTGTTTTGAATGCATAGCCAAGTCCCAACACAGATTGGTGGTCTTGATTTTTCCTCTTTCTGGGCCCTCTCTCCTAGCTCAGACATTCTCACAGTGCATCTATCTCTCTGGCTACTCACTGGAGAAAAGATATAGTTTAAAAGGTGTTTATTTGATTATTTATTTTTATTTTTAAGAAAAACTATTTTAAATATAATAATGTTACATGCAATAGAAATTAATATTTCAAGAAAAAGAATTTTAAATATAATAATATTACCCAAACTGTATTAACATAGTATATCACAAAAATTGTAGGAAATATTAAAGATCTTTAAATAACAGGATTACTTCTACTATATTTAAAAATTTTTTTTTTCTTCTGGCTCTATTTTGGCTCATCAGTTTATGTTGTTCATTATATTCCACAAATGAGTGAGATTGTGTGATATTTATCTTTCTCGCTTAAAAGGTTTTGCTAGTAAATAAAAATTAAAAAAAAAAGATCAATTAACTAAAAAACTGAAATGAAAAACAAATAAATCTAAGGATGGCAGAAGGAACAAATGAAAGATAAAAGCAGACATAAGCAAATTAGAAAACAGAAAAACAATACAATTCATGATAAATCAAAGAGCTAGCTCTTTTAAAAGACTCGTAAAAGAGATAAACCTCTGGCAAGGTTACACTAGAAAAAAAAAAAAAGCCCAGATAAATAGCACTAGAATATAAAAGGGACCCAAAACAAAAACATGGAAGAAGATTAAAGTTAAGAGCATACTGTGTTTAAATTTATGCTAATAAAATATTAACCAAAAGAAGGCAATATAATTCACTTGAGAAGAGGTAGAGAAATCCCACTGAAGGGAAGATCCAAGATGGCAGGGGCTAGGTGGATGTTACACTCACCTCTTCCAAGGACCAAACTGGAATTACAACTAAAATATAGAACAATCGATCTGAATAAGCAACTGAAGACCAGGAGAATTAAAGTTTTATAACGAAGGATTTACAGAAGAAGCTACATTGAGACTGGTAGAAAGGGTAGGGACATGAAAAGGGCTGGCCCTGTTCCCATGGTCAGTTGCTGAGATTCTAGAGGGAAAACCCAGCAGCAAAGGTTCCCGTGAGGAGGATGGGGTTTTCAGCCCCATAACAGACTCCCCAGCCCACCAGAGCTGGGTTCCCTATATATAGTATCATGTCATCTGCAAATAATTACAGTTTTACTTCCTCCTTTCCAATCTAGATGCCTTTTATTTTTTCTTGTCTGATTGCTGTGGCTAGGACTTTCAGGGCTATCATATGCTAGAGGCCTGGTGCATAAAATTTATGCCTGGGGAGGGGGGTTCCCTCAGCCCAGCCTGCACCTTCTCTAATCCAGGACCCCTCGGGGGATTGGGCCTAAACCGGCAGTCGGACATCCCTTTCACAATCCTGGACCACTGGCTCCTAATCGCTCACCTGCCTGCCTGCCTGGTCACCCCTAACTGCCCATCCCATGCTGGCCTGATAAGCAGTAAAATCTTAAACATTTCTTGTAGCCATATTTTTTTCTGATATATGTCTGTGGGCAAGGAAAACAAAGAAAAAATAACTAATGGGACTAAATAAAACTAAAAAGCCTTTGCACAGCAAAGGGAATCATTAATAAAATGAATAGACAACTCACTGAATGAGTGAGCATATTTGTTAATGATACACCTGATAAGGGTTAAAGAATTTACAAAACTTAACACCAAAAAAAACAAAAACAAAACACCAAAAAACCCCCACAAAACAAAAAACAAACAAACAATCCAATTAAAAAATAGACAAAGAACCTAAATAAACATTTCCCATAAGGGGACATACAGATGGTCAGTAGGCAAATGAAAAGATGCTCAATGACACTAATCATCAGAGAAATGCACATGAAAACAACGAGATATCATTTTACAACGAGATATCATTTATTGATCTATGATCAATAAATCCACAAAGAATAAGTGTTGGCGAGGATGTGAAGGAAAGGGGACATGTGTGCACTCTTAGGAATGCAGATTGGTGCAACCACGTAGAAAACAGTATAGAGTTTCTCCAAAAAATTTAAAATGGAACTGCCTTATGACTCAGTGATTCCACCTCTGGCAATTTACTGGAAGAAACCAGAAACACTGTTCTAGGCAGTTTTATCCAGTGGTTAGAATGTTGGCCTGTGGACTGAAGGGTGGCAGATTTCATTCTGGTCAAGGGCATGTACCTTGATTGCAGGCTCAATCCCATTTCCAGTTGGGGTGCATGCAGGAGGCAACCAGTCAAGGCGTCTCTCTCTGTGCCTCCCCCTTGCCACTATCCCACCACCCCTGTAGCTTCCTTTAGCTTTTTAGAAAGCTAAAAAAGTCAATGAAAAAAAAATATCCTCAGGTGAGGATTAACAAAACAAAACAAAACAAAACAAAAAACAAGAAACAATGATTGGAAAGAATATATGCACCCCTATGTTCATTGCAGTGTTATCTATAATAGCCAAGATTTGGAAGCAGCCCAAGTGCCCATCAGTATATGAATGTATTAAAAAAGCAGTGGTATGTTTACATGATGGAATGCTACTTGGCCATAAAGGGAAGGAAATCTCGCCTTTTGTGACAGCATGGATGGACTTAGAGGGTATTATGCTAAGTGAAATAAGCCAGTCAGAAAAAGACAAATACCATACAATTTCACTTATATGTGGAATCTAATGAATAAAACAAACAAACAAACATAGAAACAGGCTCATAGATACACAAAACAGACTGACAACTGTTAGAGGGGAGGGGGGTTGGGGGGCTGGGTGAAAAACAGTGAAAGCTTTAAGCAAAATAACCCCCAAAACCCCATAGGCATAGCCAACAGTATGGTGATTACCAGAGGAAAAGACTGTAGGGGGAGACAGAAGAAGGTGAAGGGGGTTTAAATGGTGATGGAAGGAGACTTGAGTTTGGGTGGTGAACACATTATAATATAATATAATATAATATAATATAATATAATATAATATAATATAATATAATATAATATACAGATTATGAAGCATGGAATTGTATAGCTGAAACCTATATAACTTTACTAACCAATGTCACCCCAATAAATTCAATAAAACATTTTTAAAAAATGAAAAATCCAACTGGCCCAAAAGTTCTTGGATAAACTGATCAAGAACTCTCTGCTACTTTGATGAAACATAAGGGCTCAGATGACTGGGGCAGAGGGAGGGGGTGAATTCTATAAAATCTTATGAGAAGAAATCAGGTCTATATTATTTAGTTGCTTCCGGAGTATAAAAGAAGTTTCAAAGTGCTGCAGTTAATTTTACAAAGTTAACCCAACCCTGGTAACCATATACCAATCGAGAAGGCAGAGAGGCAGAGACAGAAACACCAAGGGGCGGGGGAAAACAAGAGCAATATAGACCAAACTGATTTACGGAGAACGCACTGGGTGGAGGGATCCCTCCAAAGTCCACATCTACCTAGAACCTCAGAATGTGATCTTATTTGGAAATAGGGTCTTTGCAGGTGAAAGTATTAAGATGAGATCACAATGGATTAGGGTGGACCCTGAATCAATGACTGGTGCCTTTCTGAGAAGAGGAGAGGACACACAGAGATACACTGTGAC
>PVJC01009608.1:0-45502 GCA_004026665.1 Murina feae | reverse complement strand
GACTGGGGACACAGGGTGAGCTGCTAGGGGCTGTCTGCAGAGGGAATTTGGTGGATCTGGGGTGCAGGGTGATACGGGGTGCATCGGCAGCGCGCATGTGAGCTTGTGTGTGGGAGGAGGGGAGGCTGTGGGTGGGTGGGAGCTAATTAGCTGGAGCCTGGTCTCTGTGCAGAGCCTGGACTGGAGCCCATGTCTGCCAGCCTCATCTCAGCCCGCACCAGCCCCCCTCAGGCTTCCTGTGGCTCCCCATCTGCCCCAGAACCCCCCAGCTGCCACCCAGGCAGTGTGACCAGGGTCCTCCCAGTGCTGTCAACCAAGTGAGGGCTCAGAGGGCCATTGGGAATGAGGAAAGAAGCTTCTGTGTTTTCTCTGGCCCCTGGAGGTGGGGGGCACGGGCCTCAGGCTCCTGACCCAGCCCAGGAAGGTCCCTCTCAGCAGCCCAGTCCAGGGGGGCTGGCACTAGCACGTGTCACAGAGCAGAACAGGTTCCCCACCCACCCCTCCACCTACCAGGACTCTGGCTCAGGCGCTTCTGGGTCTCCCACCCCTGGGCTAGCCTGGCGCAGTGACTGGATCTCTCAGAGGTCATGCATTCAGCAGCCCTGCCGTCAGCCCCTGGTCCAGCCCCACAGGAGAGCCCAACCTATAGACCGGCAAACACAGTCTCTTAAGAAAGTCAGGATGGAAGGAGATGGGACAGCCCCAGAGTCCAGGACTCCCACCTGGCTGGTGTGGCTCAGTGATTGAGCCTCAACCCGGGCACCGGGAGGTCCCTGGTTCAATTCCTGGTTGGAGCATGTGCCCAGGTTGTGGGCTCTATCCCCAGTGGGGGACATCCAATCAATGGTTCCCTCTCATTGATGTTTCTAGCCCTCCCTTTCCCTTCCTCTAAATAAATAAATACGTTTTTTTGAAAAGGCCACTGTGGGGGAGTTGGGTGGGACAAGGGCACAGACCTGAGAGGAGTGCCTCCCAGGGTCCGAGGCTCAGAGCTGATGCAGCGGCCTGTTCAGGACAGGGCTGAGAGCAGCCGGCTCTGGTCGCTCTGCCAAGTGCGCAGACTGAGAACAAGTGGCGAGGTCCCGCAGGAGCCAGCCAAGGAGCTAAACCCAAGGGGAGCTCCGGCAGCATCCGCTAGGGCAGACGTGGTATGGACGCTGGTGTCCGCCCAAGCCCTGCTCCTCATTCCTCGGGGCTACAGGCACCTGAAAGTTCTAACAATTAACTTCCTTCTGATGATGAAATTGCTCGGGGAACTGGAGAGAAAGGTGAATAGCTGGGCGCACTGCAGGCCCAGAGCCCCCGACAGTGCTCTCCAGGGACTGACTGCTCAGCACCCCTCCTGCTGGGGGCAGCCTGCCCAGAGAGGGGTGTGGACATCTGCTCAGAAGAGGCCTCCAGCATCCCCTTGTTCACACACTGCTTAGCAAGCACTGAATCAACTCCTGTGTGCCAGCCCCCAGAATGCCAGGCACACAGGGGGTGGCCAGAGAGTGGAAGGCCTGGGGTGGGGACGCCAGGCCCTGATCCCCAGAGCCTGGGAATGTTCCCACACAGGGCAGTCTCCCAGGATGTCCTTAAGCCAAGGACCTTAAGGTGAGGGATGACCCCAGATCGTTTGGGTGGACCCTACGTGCCATCACACATGTCCCTATCGGCGACAGAGGAGAAAGATGTGAAGACAGAAGCAGAGGTGGAAGGGATGCAGGCAGCCACAAGGTCACGGCTGCTGCCAGGAACTGCCAGAGGCCAGGAGCTGGCTCCGCCACAGCCTCAGGAGGGCGCCCAGCCCGACCACACCTCCATGTCAGCCCCTCGGGACTGCTGTCGGACCCTGGCCTCCGGACTGCAGGAGTGTACATTTCTGTCATTTTAAGCCATTAAGTCTGAGGTAACCTGTAGAGCAGCCGGAAGAGTCAGGGTTCTTCAGAGAAACAGAGCCAATAGGAAAGAGAGGTTGGCTCACATGATTACCGAATGGGCCAGGCCCAGGATCTGCAGGGTGAGTCAGCCACCTGGAGGCCTCAGGGAGCGGAGAGTGTAATTTCCATCTTTCTCAATCCGTCCAGGCTGCTATAACAAAATATCACAGACTGTGTGGCTTATAAACAACAGACATTGGTTTCTCGAGGTTCTAAAGGCTGGGAGTCTGGGATCACAGTGCCATAGTGGAGGCAGGACTTCTTGCTGTGTCCCAACATGGCAGAAAGGGAAAGGAGCTCTTTGGTCTCTTCCATAAGGCCACTAATCTCATTTGTAAGGGCCCCACCTTCAGGACATGATCACCTCCTAATACCATCACCTCGGGGGTTAGGTTTCACAATGTGGATTTTAGAGATGCACATTCAGACTGTAGCCCTGTCCAGGTCTGAAGGCCTGAGACTCAGGAGAGGTGATGGGTTCAAAGGCTAGAAGCCCCAAGGCTTAGGAAGAGCTGATGTTTCTGTTCAAGTCCAAAGGCAGGGAAGAGCCTTCGGAATGTTCCAGTTCAAAGGCAGTCATGTGAGAAGAATTCCCTCACCTAGAGGAAAGTCAGCCTTACTGTTCTTTCCTGGCCTTCACCTGATTGGATGAGGCCCACCTATCATTCCAAGGGCAATCTGCTTTACTTAGTACTTGGTCTACTGATTTAAATATTAACATCCTCAAAACACACTCCCACAGAGACACCCAGAATATGTTTGACTAAATATCTGGGCACCTCAAGGCCCAATCACATTGACACATAAATTAACCGTCACAGCAGCCATAGAAAGCTAACACGGGCCTGGCGTGTCAGGGTAAGGAGCTCTGTCTTTGTCCTGAGGGCAATGGGGAGCCATAGAAGGCTGTCGAGCAGAGAAGCAAGAAGGCCTGATTGTACATCAGGAAGATCTGGTTCTGTGACTGGAAGTGGGGACAGAGGAGGAAGCACAGAGCATGGCTGCGGGGATGGAGAGGAGTGAGGTGTATTTAGGAGGGAAGTGAGCAGGTCCAGGTGCTGAAGGACAGCAAGTGGAGGGGACCTGCAGAAACGGAGCAAACCTGGGCAGATGGCAGTGGAATCTCAGGCTCTGCTTAGCAAGGGGTGACCGGGGTGTCATGGTGTTTGCCACCTCAGCCCCGCATCTTCACAGACACCATCGTTGGTGTTCTACCTTAGGAGGGGCGGGCTGTTCTGGTGGCCTGGGCCCTGCCCTACCCTGGGATTGGTAAGCCCTGTGGGAATGATCCCAGCTCCAGCCCAGCTATGGCTCTGAGAGCCTTTGGGGGAAAGGGAGTGTGAAAAGCATCTTTTTTTTTGCTAAAGAAAAGAGAAAACCTCGCCTCACCTCAGCTGCAGGAAGCTCATTCTCTCTTCTAAATGGGACATAATCAAATTCAGCCCCGTCGCCTCATTTCCAGGCAACTTTATTCATTGTTATTTTTATTCCAAGAATTCCTTGGCACTTTCTGGGAAACACTGAAGTGCTTTGTAGCTGCCTAAGTACCTACATACCCTGTTCAGAGTGAAATCCAGGAGCAAATAGTCAGAGCCTGAGAGGACACGTGAGGTCAGCAGGCCCAGCTGGGACTGCACACAGGCTGGCTTGGGGGCCCCAGGCTCTCGCAGGGGGGAAGGGAGGGCCCTTCTAAAAGACTGGGGGTCTGGGTCGATGGGGACAACATCAGGCAGAAGTGTCAGACCTGGGACGCTGGAGGTAAAGGGTCGCCAAGCCAAGGGACTTGGCTCCCTCGGGGTCTCTTGCTCTGCTGTGACGCGGGGATCCAGGGAACTGGAGGGGTTTGTGTCTGCAGCCATCTCCCCATTAAGCTGGGGTGTGTGGCTCACTGGCCACCCCAGCATCCAGCAAGGACTAGAATCACCGGGCCTGTACCACATCTTCTTAGTGGCCAAACGAGAGGTCGCCTTGCACCCAAGGGCACCCCTAAGAGCTGAACAGGGTCTGCATCTCCTCTGGGTCCAGCACCAGGACCTGGGCAGTGGGGGAGGGCCGGGACGAGCAGACAGAAGCGGGGGCAGCTAGAGGTCGATGAGGAGGCCAACACCAGGGAGGCTTGTGCTGGGGACTGGGGACTGGGGACAGGACAGACAGGTCAGATGGCACACAGGTGCAGCCCAGGTTTGAGGCTGGCAGTGGGTAGCTGGGATGGAATAGAGGCTGGGTGTCAGAAGCTGTCAATCTAGGGGGAATTTGGTGGAAACTTGAGGTGTGTTGGGGGACAAGGGGGGTTCAGGACAATGGAGTCAGGAGAGAGTTTGAGGGCATGAGGTTAGACTCTCCTGAGGCGGCTGCCTGGCCACTCCTGAGCTTGGTGTCCCCCTCCGCCCCTCCGCCCCTGTGTCCCACGGGAGGGCTGCCTCACCCTGGGGATGTTTTAAGCTTCTCCAGGTCTCCTCAGTCCCGTCCCGCGTGGCTACCAAGTCCCTCCTGGGTCCTGTGAGAATTTGTGAGCGTTTCGGGAGATATGGTTCCCATTCGTGCTGCTTAAATCATTAAACGGCTCTTTGGTAAGAGCCATCTGACATTTAGCGAGTCCTTTGATGTCTTTCAAAGGCTTTTTAATAAGTGTTTCTAATCCCTTTCTCTTAAAAACAGGAAGTTCACTTTGCCAGTGGTAAACACCAGAAGGTCCGAGTGTGGTTGGTTGGCGCTGCAGAAACCACAGGCGCCCGGTGGCTAGGAAACCCACCCAGGCTTGGCCAGGCCCCGGCCAGTGAGCTCTGGGGACAGAGCGGGAACCTCCTAGGAAGGGTTAGGGCCACAGACCAACACATGGGTGACCCCTCCCCATGCCACACCAGGCCTTTCCGGGGACCCTCCTCAGGGAATGCCCCCCCACCCCCCACCCCCGGCCAAGCAGAGCCCCAGGAGCCATCCTCAGTGTCGGCCCACCCGCTGCTGCTACCCCTCCTGCTCTCTAGATGGGACTCACCACTCCCCTGCAGAGACCCTCCCTGGCTGCCCCCTGTGTTCCCCAACCTTCACTTACCTGGGGGTGGGAGGCACATCTGTCTCCCCTGACTCCCCTCCCATCACTCCCTTGTCCGACCACACTAAACAGCCTGTGAGTCCATAATTACTCCATCCCCTCGCACACGCTGTCTCCCCGCCTGGAAAAGATCGCCTCCGGTTTGTCACACCGCGAATTCCTACCCATCACTCAGTGCCCTTCCTCTCTGAGCATCCTTTCTCCTTGGATCCCAGAGCCTGAGTGTCCTGCTTTGAGCCTCCTTGATGCTCCCAGCACACACTGCACGTTATTGCAAAAATACCGTTGCGTTGATCATTCCACTAAACGGGGACTGTTGTCTATTTACTTCTGCCTCAGGGCCAGGCACGCAGTTGCCCCTCAGCTAGCAGATTCTCCAAGGTCAATGGGGTCTGACCTCTCTGGCAAGCTCTGACTTCCTGGCTACCTTGTGCCTGCCCTTCGGGACGCAACCCTAAAGCGGCACACGTGAATCAGCACAGAGCCCATTGCCAGATGCATATGGCCACACTTAGCTGCAAGGGAAGCTGGGAAATGCAGTCTTCTGGGCAGCCAGGTGCTGGCAGAGAATGGCTACTGGGGAACAGACAGTGGGCTCTGCCAAAGCCTGGCTGATGGGAGGCCGTGGGCTAAAGGACCACTAGAAGGAGCTGGGCGGTGGCAGGAGGGGTTCCTGTGGGATAAAGGCGGCAGAGGAGAGCGGGAGTGTGGGTGTGGGCAGAGGGCGATGTAGGGACATGTTTGGCTGTGTTGAACGTGACCTGCCTGGGGAACATCCCCATGGAGAAAGTCAGGGGACACTATGGTGTGGGACGCACCTGTAGGGACAGGGCGATGCTAAGTGATGACTGGGCCAGGGGAGCGCATGAGTGGAGGAAAGGGGAAGAGGAGGGGAGTTCAGAAGGACTGGTGGGGAGGGAGGGGGCAGTGCAGCTGGGAAGAAGGCAGGAATGCACCAAGGACAAGGACAACCCAGAGGAAGAGAAGACACATCTGAGGGAGAGGCTGCTGCCAGGGTCACAGGCTGAGATGCACCCTCCAGATCTCCCTGTGGTGGGAGGGGAAAAGGAAGGGATGGCCACCAGACTGGAGGGGGCTGAGGACTGAGCAGGCTCTGGTGCTCCGAAGATAGGAGACCAGGAGAGCGAGACAGACAAGGGGGAGGCGAGAGGTGCCATGGCAGGAGCAGGGGCCCTCTGCCCACCCAGCCCTGAGGACAGCAGGGCCCCAGCCTTCACGGGGCAGGGCAGGGTACATAGCCCCTTCCACACCTGGGTCACTGAGCTGCACCCCTGAGCCACTCCCAGAGGATACCTTTGCGCGGCAGGGGCGTCAGACTGCCTTTTCTATCTCAGCTCAAGGGGTCACGTCTGAGGCACTAGCCCCAAGCACCATCTTATACGAAAGGCTCTCTCTGTGACCTTCTTTGACCCCTGCCACATTCCATCCTAAGGAAGAGGAAACTGGAGCCCAGAAAAGTGAAGGTCACTGCCCTTGGGCAGCAGGGGAGCCTCTGTGGTGGGTGGTGTGAAGCCAGTGTTCCCATCCCCTTGACAGACTGACTGGGAAGAGAGACTCAGAGGAGCCGGCCTCACACAAGGTTCCCTGGCAGCAGGTCAGCTCTGAGCCAATGCAGGCCCTGTCCTTGTGCTGCATGGCTGCCCCTCAGTGACCATGAGGATGGGAAGGGGGGACCTAGGACAGCAGGGCCCCCAGGGAAGCCAGCTGGTCTGGGAATCCTGTAAGGGGCTCATCTCGGAACTGGGATCTGGCAAGGGGGCACCTTGCCCATCCTCTCTCTTCCCCTCACCGCTGCCCAGGAACCTCTGTGGGCCCGGCTCAGCCACCAACTGGCCGCCAGTTCCTGGAAAGACTCGGGTGGGAATTGCTGCCTCCATGGCCCAGGTCACCAGCAGTGTGGAGGTCAGCCCAGCAGCCCTGGGCCCCTTTGGGATCACTCACATTTCCAGGAAAATTGCAAAACATTCGAAGAACAAATGATGAATTCCTCGTAATCCTTCCCCCATTTTCCTAAAAGAGGTGTGGGGTGGGGGCCTCCTGGTCTCCAGGCAGCCCAGAGGGGGCAGGGATGGCCCAGGGGGTCGGGTGGATGAGAGAGAAGTCGCCAGTGCATGGAAGGTGGGCAGCTCTGAGGGGGCAGGCAGCTCCTGGACTGTGAGGTTCTGGAACCCCTCAGCAGATGTCCCAGAGCCTTTCCAGCTCTGCTTGTCACGCCTCCAAGTCACGGGCCAGCCACAGACAGCCTCAAAGGACAGGAGCCAGGACAACCACTTGCATTTACCCCAGAGCATTGGCGGGGGAAGGAGAGGGCAGCTTTCAAGGACAGCCCTCATCCTGGGTTCACCCCTATGGAATCCCCTCCCCTCGAGTGCAAGCTCACTTCTCAGGAGGGATGAGATGTCATTTACATGCTCAGATGATGACAGACTGGGCCGCTGCCTCCTGGACTCGGCAGGCTCACCTGCTTTCATGGAAGAAGCTGCCATGTGGGAGGGACCCATGTGGCCAGGAACTGAGGGCAGCCTCCAGCCATCAACCAGCAAGGAGTCCAGCCAACCACCTCCTGAGGGATTGGAAGCTGATCCTTCCCCAGCTGGGCCTCGAGATCAATGCAGCCCTTTTCCTCAATTGAGGCCCTGAGCAAAGGACCCAGATGCATTGCGTCGCAAATCCTAACCCGCAGGAACTGTGAGATCATAAATGATGTTGCCTTAAGCCCCTGGGTTCTGGGCTACTGTTTTACACACGATGCATAACTAATATAAGTAGCACCAGATGAGGCAGTCCAATGCTGGCTTTGCAATCTTCATGCTGCTGTGTGACCTTGGAGTCACTGAACTGGAGATACCCACTCCCTCCCCCCTCCCCCCTCCACAACACACACACACACACACACACACGCACACGCACGCACATGCACCATGTGTAAATAATGGGAGGTAGCTCAAGCACCCAGCATAGTGCAGGGCACTTCATGGAGAGACCTGCTATTCTCACCTCCTCCACCAGGCAGCCTTCCAGAATCTCCCCAATAGATCCCACCTTCCCTCCAGTGGACACCCCAATGAAGTGGCCTGCATCTCCATCCTAAATGCTTTTTTTTCCCCACTGAGTTCCCAGTCCTCCAAATCCAGGTCTGATGCCCCAACACCACCACTCCTGCCATTGGTGTTAATATGGTTCTTCCCAATCTGACAAGAATGCAGCCAGAGGGTCCCACATCAAGTGCTCAACCGAAACTTGCTCAGGAGGAAAGAAAAAGGCACCACCAGGGATCCCTTTATGTGAGACAGGACCTGGGACAGTGACCAGGACAGGCAGGGGTAGGGACCTGCTGCTCAATCATTCGTCCATCCCTGAGCGCCTCCTCCAGGCCCAGCCTTGTGGGGTACAGGGCCTGAAGGCACTGAGGGTGCAGGTGGAAGGAGGTATGGCCAGAGTCAGCACGGGGTCCACAGCAGACCAACTGAAAACACCAGACCCAGTGGCCCCCTGAGACCACAGAACACAGAGCCCCAGAATGCAGGACGGGTGGCCAGTGCAGTGGAGGCCAGAGAACAGTGACCCTGGATCGAGTCACTTTCCAACAAATCGCACTCCCTCTGAAGTGTTCACCCAGGAGGCAAGGACACAACCACTTGGAGGACTGGCCACTGGTCAGCTGGACAACTGTTTCTCAGATGCTTAGGTATATTGTATCCCCTCACAGAGCCTCAGTTTCTCCAACAAACTAGTTCAGAATTTCTCAAAGGGAGGTAACAAGTGATTTTAAAGGGTATCCAGAAAAAAATCTTTCCATTTCAAGTTATTGCCTATGTTCATATATATATATATATATATATATATATATATATATATATATATATATATGCAAACCAACCAAACGGACAGACCAGTCACTATGATGCACACTGACCACCAGGGGGCAGATGCTCAATGCAGAAGCTGCCCCCAGCCCGAAGGCCCTAGGCCAGACAAGGCCAATGCCAGCGGCACACACACACACCCCATCGCCCCATGGAGGGAGATGACGTGGGGAGGAGGCACGAGGCCTGTGAGCGGGTGATGCCAGGCCAACCAAGGTGGGTGCCAGCACACCCCACTCCCTCCCTCCCCAATCACCCCACTGGTCACCCCACAGATCAGCCCTTATTGCTGGCCAGGCCTAGGGATTCTACCCATGCACAAATTTTGTGCATCGGGCCTCTAGTATATATATATATATATATATATATATATATATATATATATATATATATATATATATATATATATATATATATATATAAAACTAGCATATCAAATCCAGATTTTCAGATTCTGTTGTTTAGATCATAAGGACTTAAGTTTAAAAAGCAAGTTGATTTAAATAAAAACATTATAGAAATGATAAAACTGATGATACAAGGATATGACGTAAATCATGTTGTGCGATTCTGTGGACCTCTACGTGGCAGAAGAGAGGTCTAAATGGATGTAGGCAAATAAACAAAGAAGGAACTTAGGGACCTGTGACCGCTGCATCCAGCCACCCGGTGGGCAGAAGGGCAGCTAGGTTCGGAGGACACCAGAGGCTGTCTACTCTTAGAGATGGAGGAGCAGGCTGCCATGGGGCAGGACTGGGAAGCTGAGGTCAGCACCAAGGGGTTGGGACAGGAAAAGGAGGAAGTGAGAGGAGGGCCCCAGGGTGAAGTGGGGACAAAGGTGTGCCCATTATCGCCCCAGCAGGAGGAGCCACCAGCCTTTGGCTGGGCCCCCATAAAGGTCTCCCTGTGGGTCCCTCCTCAGCTTCCAGGGCCTCTGGGGCACAGGCTGGTTCAGCTCTGGGCAAATTCCACAGCTGGGCATGAACAGAGCAGCCTCCCTCTCCGCTGGGAAGCCTGGGCCCCAGCTCTCCTCAGGGGACCCACTGCCCCACCCAGGCTACACTTTCTGCTATTGACCCTGAGCACATTGCCATGCCCAGGCAGCAGGGTGCCACCTGGGCCTCCCATCACCAAAGGATTCAAGTCCAGACCTGTGACTAGGGCCTCCCGGGCTGTGGCTGTCTCCCACTCCACCCCTGCCCCTGCCCCTGCCCCTGCCACTCTGACAACCAAGCCACCGATAGATTCTCGGGGCTACGGGAGGACAGACCCTGCTCCCAAGAACTCACATATTGGGGACAGAGCCTTGTGCTTAAAAGCACACTGCAGTGCAGATGCTAGGCCGATGGGTGCAGAGGGCGGAGCCCAAAGTGGGCCTTAAAGAGGGAGTGTTAACTTCCTGGTAAGTGGGGAAGGGGAGAAAGCAACCTGAGGAGACCTGCTCCATGTGGTGGGAAAATGCCTGGAAGGGTGCTGGCAGCACACTGGCTCCTGGAGGCTGCAGGTGCCCAGGCGCTCCTTGTGCAGAGGGTGGACACAAGGCTGTCCCAAGCGCACCTTCCTCCCCTGGGGTCCAGCACCCACTTGACCTCTCTGCTCCCCTCCACATGGTCCTCACCAGAAGCCCACACACCTGTCCCCACTCCCAATCACTCAGAGTCTGACGTCCTATTGGACAGAGCACCTATGGGCCTGCTCCCTGTGCACAGATCCAGCCTATGGCTGACCAGCTCTCTGGGCCGATGCCCACCCTTATCCAATTAGAGTCCTCTCTAGTTCTGGACTTAACCCCAGACCTCCACCCAGGGGAAGGGCAGGGTGCAGGTCAGGTGAGGGCATGGAGGACCTAGTGACGGGCATTCTCAGCATGTGAGCTGGACTGGCAGTGGCTTCGGGGCACCTTTCAACTCTGCTCAGTGGCAGAGCATTCCTAGATGTCAGCGAGCACAACCTCGAGGCTAACCCCGAGTCAGCCCTTGACTCCTCCCTGGCCAGCCCCTCCCTTCCTGTCCATCCCAGCCCCTCCCCATTCCAGACACTTCTGCGCAGCTCAATCTGGTTTCTTGATTCATTCAATGAGCATTTATGGCCCTGTCAGGTGCCAGGTGCTGCGAGGAGGGGTGGGGGGTTGTGGGGCTAAAGTTTCAGCTGTGAGGGAGACACAGCCACCCGCTGGTCCCATGGCCCTGGCTGCAGCGGCCTGGCCTGGGAGTGCTGCCCCAGCCCGTGTCTGACCATGGCCTCCCTCCCTTCAACACCTTCAGTGGTTTCTACCATCCTCCAGAAAAGGCTAGATCCTGCAGCTGACAAAATGATGGTCCCACGTGCCGGGAGCCTGTGGAGGTGCTATCTTCAGGGCAGAAGGGACTTTGCAGCAGTGACTCAGTCAGGGGTATGGAGGGGGGCAGGGCATGTCCTCAGGAAGCCCCTTTAAATGTGGAAGGGGAGTCAGGAGAGTCAGTGGGGTGTGACCTGAGGCTGAAGGGGCCAGGCGATGCGGCGCCTCTGGAAGCAGATCCTCCCCTGGGACTCCCCTGTGCTGGACTCCTGGCTGTAAGGTAGTAAATGAGTTGGTTTTCAGCTGTTAGAGCAGCAGCAGGAAACTAATACAACCCAGTCCCTCCTGGGTGCCCAAGGCCTGCCACCCTCCAGCCTCCTCCCAGCCCCTTGGCCTTCCTTCAGCTGCCCCTGCTGCCTGGCCAGCGCCTCCTCTCGCCCGGCCCTCCTCAGTGGAGCTTTCTAGATCCTCGGAATCGTCTACCTTGAGCAAATGGGGAGTTTGCCGGAAGGTGATGGGGTAGTCCACGGCCTCCAGATGTTGGAAGAGATGAGGCTGGGGTTTCCAAAGCCCTGAGCCTCGGGAATGGAAGGACAGTCCTTGGAGGGCCCCACCAGCAGGTGGCTTGCAGCAACCAATGCCTAGCCTTGGATCCCACCACTCCAGACCCAAGTGCTGGCTTCTCGTGGGCTGTACAGCTACACAGGGTCAAGGTAGGGTGAGGCACCTCGACAGGTGGCCCTGACCTGAGGGTCCCAGGAAGGGCTGGAATTTCAGGAATGCAGAATCAACAGGTGTCCCCTGCCCCTCCCGGCCCACCTCCCAGGGCTGAGTCCCCCCCATCACAGTAGGTCCTACACTGGCCCCCTGAGGCCCCCACCCAGCCATGCGCCCTCAAGGGTAGGCAGCTGAGCACTCACCCTGCTGGGGACCCTCACTGAGCAGAGAGCCCTGCACCTTTGTGGGCAGGCCCCACCGGGAAGGAAGCATCCGGGAGCCAGGCTGGAGGAGGAGCCCCTCTAGGAACTTTGGGGAAGGGCACGGGACTCCCCATAGGAGGACAGAAGAGCATCCACACCACAGAACTACAGACAGCCTAGAGACCAGTCCCTCCCTCTCACACCTGTTAGAGTGGCTATTACACAGTGAAATAAGGGAAAGAACAATTGTGGCAACGATGTGAAGAAACAGGAACCCTAAGCCCTGCTGACGGAGGGCAAAATGGTGCAAGTTCCTCAAAACAAATTGAACCTACAGCTTCCACATGACCCAGCCATTCCATTGCTGGGTACCTACTCAGAAGAACTGAAAGCAGGATCTCAAAGAGGTGTCTGTGCACCCACGTCCACAGCAGCATTATTCATGGCAGCCAAAAGGTGGAAGCCCCCCAAGTGCCCATCAACAGGTAAACAGATCGGACAAACGTGGCCCTTCCTGATAGTGGAAGGTTACTCCCCCTTAAGAAGCAAAGAGTGACTGACACCTGCTACGTGGATGAGCCTTGAGGACATTGCGTTAAATGAAATAAGCCAGTCACCGAATGACAAGTATTTTATGATTCCATTTGTACGAACTCCCTAGAGCAGTCAGACTCACAGAAACAGAAAGTACGTGGTGGGAGCCGGGGGCTGGGGGAGGAGGGTGGGGAGTTCGCGTTTAACAGAGTTTTAGTTTTGCGACAGGAAGACAGTTCTGGAGATGGGTGATGGTGATGGTTATACAACAATGTGAATGTACTTAATGCCACTAAGCTGTATTCTAAAAGATGGTTAAAGATGGCCCTGGCCGGGTAGCTCGGTTGGTTGGAGCATCGTCCTGTGCACCAAAAGGTTATGGGTTCGATTCCCAGCCAGGACACATACCTAAGTTGCAGGTTAAATCCCCAGTCAAGGTGCATATGGGAGGCAACTGATAATGTTTCTTTCCCATTAATATTTATCTCTCCCTCCCCCCATCCCCACCCTTTACCCTCTCTCTAAAAAATCAATTTACAAAGACATATCCTGCCCTGCTGCCATGGCTCAGTGGTTGAACGTCGATCTATGAACCAGAAGGTCATGGTTGGATTCCTAGGGCACGTGCCCAGGGCACATGCCCAGTAGGGGATGTGCAGAGGCAGCTGACCAATGATTCTCTCTCATCATTGGTGTTTCTCTCTCTCTCTCCTCCTCCTGCTCCCCCTCCTCTCTCTTCCTCTCTGAAATCAATAAAAACATATTTAATTCAAGATGATAAATTTTATGTTACATGCATTTTACCACAATTAAAAATATTTAAAACGGGGTGGCTTGGAAGGGCCCCATCCTCTCTCTAACTGTTCAGTGTGTTTTTTATAGCTGTGAAGCTCTTTGTATCATGTTGCAGTTGAAAGAGAACCCCCGATCCTAAAGCAGGAGAGAGCAAGTTGATGTCGGGGGTTGAGACCCCAGGCCCACTTTCCCAGCCCCCACCCTCAGCACTATTACCCCAGCCCAGTGCCTCTCTGGCCCCTTCCAGGCTTGTGGGTCTCACTCAGAACCCAAGGCTCCAGGGGCCCTGCACCCTCACCTGAGGCCCCTGAGGGGTGAGGTGAGCCTGTGGAGCACTGGGCAGCCAGCTCCGAGGAGGGTAGGCCTCCTCCGGAGGGGTCCAGGCAGGACTGCTTCCTGTAAGGCAGCAGGGGCTAACGGGACACATGGGCAACCTTGGGGACCTACAGTTCTGCAATATTAAAAACAGCTTCTGGAAAGGAAACTCCCTTTCCTACTCTGCAGCCATTTCCAGAGGTTCCGAGATCATTGATTTAAAGGCAAGAAAAGCCCTGGTGGAAAACGTTCATTGTTACAAGCTGAATGTTGTCATGTGCGTTATTCAATTCCCCCAGCCCTGGGGAGGGAGGGGCGTCAGCGAGAGCAAGGAAGAGGAAGGGTGGCCCCTTTGAATAGGAAGGTGAGGGGACAGTGCAGGGGCAGGGCAGGAGAGGAACCAACACACACCAGTGCCTTTAAACTAGACTCTCACCTCCGCCTCACTCTGCATGTGGACTGTTACCCACATGTTCATACTAGACGCACCTGAGCCACTGGACCATTCATTCTGTAGTTTGTCCAAGGAGCCACACTTACAACGTGGCAGAGCCAGCACTCATACCCATGGGCACATCCCTTCCATGACCCCAGAGCGCCAGCCACGTGCTCTAAAAAGCAGTCTCCAACCTGCGGCTGGCTGACCTCTAGTCATTAATCACTTAGGCATCCTGCAAAGAGTTGATGGACCTCTCTATCTGGACTAGTACTATTTGGGATACATTTTGGCTACTGTTAACAAATGCCAAAAGTACACTGGGTTAAACAAGACAGAAGGGTGTAGCAGTCTGAGTTTCAGCAGTCTATGCTAATGTGGTGGTGACGCAGGTTCTTTCTACCTTGTTGCTCTGTAATCCTCAACTCCCAACTTCTATCCCATAGTCCACATGGCTGCTCCAGCACCTGCCATCGTGTCTGTCATCCAACAGTGTGATAAGAGGAGGAAGAAGGGGAAGCCAACTCTCTTCCCTTTAGAGCCAGGACCCCGAGGTTTCACAGGTCACTTCTTACATGTCATTGGCAAGGTTTTAGTCAAATAGCTACATGTAATGAAAGAGAGGCTAAGAACTGGAATAGGTCACCATGTGCCCAGCTCAAATTTGGGATTTCTTTTGGAAGAGAGGAAACTGGATATTGTAGGGGGAGGAATTAGCAATCTTTGCCACTAGAATACTATTTTCCCTTCCTCCCAGGACCAGGGTGAACCAACGTCATGGGTAAAAAAACAGCGGCAGATTGCCAGGGGAGGAAAGAGGTGATCTGTTGAGAAATCTGAGGAGGCTTCCTGGAGGAGGCCACATCTGGGCCAAGCCTTGAAGGACAGCTAGAGAGTGGGAAGAGGAGATGGAAAGGAGTTCCAGAGGGAGAAAGGGATAGGACTGGCTGATGGAGCTTGTGTGGAAAACTGGATCCATGAGAAGAGTGTGAACTTGAGGCAAGAAGACTTACCTTTGAGTCATGACACTGAGTCAGCGGAGGCACCCAGTCTCCCTGAGCCTTGGTGGGCTCCCTCGCTGGAAGGTTGATGGTCCCCGGCACACTTCCTCATAGGCCTGGAACTTGCTGGTCATGGCTGCCACATCTCATGGTTGGAGCACTGGGTCAGTGTGGGACGGGGCAGAAGATGAAGTTAAAAAGTGAAGGACCCCCCAGGAGGTCTCAAAGGCCAGACCAATTGCATGGATGCTGCTCAGGGGCCACAGGCACTTCCTGGGCAGATCCTGAGCAGAGAGCAGCTCTCTACACCCGACTGGGACGTGGAGCGGAAATGTGATCGATGGGGCGGGTGGGGGGCGGGGGTGTGGAAACACAGCGGGAGGCCACTGCAAAGTCCCTGGAGAGAGACACGTGGCATGGACCTGCTGAAACCTGGAAACCCTTCCATCCTGACCAGGCATTTGGGAAGACTGCCAAGAGGAGGCAGCCCCAAAACTGTCAGCCAAAGCCGGAGGAGGGGGAGGACCTGCCCTGGAGGGGACCAGTGAAGAAAGAGGACCCGTGTTCAGGGCCTAGCAGTGCTCCCACCTAAACATTCAGAGCCGGCTCCTCAACCGAGAGTAGGTGCTATGCCTCATGTGCACGCACACCCCAGCTGACTCTCCCCGTGACCTTGACGGGCACAGATGCTTGCTCCCCATTTACAGAAGAGGAAGCCGGAGCACAGAGGACTGACCGGGTCACTGAGGCCGCACAGCAAGGCTTGAGCCCGGCAGCCAGACCAGCGGGCCCTTCACTGCTGGACCGTCCTGGCCTCGGAATGTCCTGCAGGACCACCTGCCACCAGTGTTTTGGGCTCAGAAAGGCCTCTCCTCCTGAACAAGAGAGAAAACTTAATAATTTTTCTGCCTCCATCACACCCTCCAGGCATCCCTTAGGAGGCAGGGACAGTGACCACACTGAACTTGAGGGCAGAGAGGTGAGGCTTCATGCCCAGGTCACACAGCCAGTCCATGGCCGGACAGGATTTGCATCCAGGTCTCTATGACTCCAGCCCTGGTTCCCAAGTTCCTTTTCCTCCTCCTCCTCCTCCTCCTCCTCCTCCTCCTCTTCCTCCTCCTTGCTGAGGCCTCTCCTCCCTCCCGCCTCGTTCCTGGCGTGCTCTCAGCAGAGAGAACATGCTCTGAGTCTCTGTTTCCCTGGGAGAAATCCATTTTCAGAATCTGGAGGTGTTAAAATGTGTTCTTTTTTTCCTCTCCAAAGGAGCCCTTCTTGAGGACAGAGGTGCCCCCAGAATCTCTCTAAGGCCACCGCAGGCCAGACCAGACCAGAACCCAGGGCTGCCCTTCCAAGAGGCCATGGCCCCAGCAGCGGTCCCCACACGTGGTCTCAGGGAGGCGGCTCTCCATCCTAGGACCATGAGTGCTCAGGACAGGTCCGGACCCCAGCCTCAGCCTCAGAAGATGCTCATTTGCTGCCCTGCCTGGCTGCTGGCAGCAGGTTACCGAGCCCACCTGCCAGGAGGTGCCCAGGGCAGGCTCCATGCTGCCTCCACCAGACTGTCCTCCTCTGAATGACAGCTGGGCCCATGATGGTCACAGGAGTCTTTTGCCTTAAAGGGCAGAGGCACCACTGTGAGCATCCTCTAATCCACAGAGCCACCCTGGGAGCTCAAACCTAGGCACAGGGGGTGGTCAGAGAGTGAGGGGGAAGGGAGAGAAGGAGGGACAGGTTGGAGGCATGTGGCAGGGAAGCCCCAGGTTCTGGTTCTGGCTCCAGATCCTGAGTAGGTAAGTCTGCACAGCTTTGGAGCACCCTCAACCCCAGCCCCACCCCCATGGGTGCTCACCCACAGCCCTGAGCCAATGGGATGGGAGGTGAGCAGACACGGAATGGGCAGGGCTTTCAATGAGTCTGTGCACCCGGCTTTCTCCCATGAAACCCTGGGCGAGCTCTCCCATGAAACCCAGAGGACCAGGATGCGTGGAGCAGAGCAGAGCCACCATCTCAGCCGGGGCCACCCTAGGTCAGCTGACACCAACACCCCCCCACTCCAGGCAGGTCAGGGAGACCGCCAACACCCCAGAGCAGCTGAACCTCACAGCACAGAGAAAGAAGCACTCGCTGTGGTGTGGTCACTGTCACTGTGCCCACAGGTGGCGGGCCGGGGTCCTCACTCCCCAGGCACCACCACCTGCTCTGAGACACACCGCACACCCCTCCAGCCTCTGAGGCTCAAAAGGCCAAGGGCTTGTTCGGGGTCACACAGGGAGCGGGTGCAAGTCCAGAAGCTCTCCCGGCTCCTGCGTCCACCATCTGCTGGCCTGGCAGACAGGTGAGTCAGTCCCAGTCTGCCCGGGGGCCATGGTCGGTGCGGGAGACACAGGTAGGCAGAGCACCCCGGATGATGGGAGGGTCTCGGAATGCAAGGAGTGGCCTTGTGCTGAACCCTGAAGAAGATTGACCTCTGGAGCTGAGAGTGAGGAAGTGGGGAGGACCGTCTTGGTGGCAGGACCCCCAGGAGCGAGGAAGGACTCTTAATCCACTCTGGCCAAATGGCCGTCACCACCACCTCCCACCCACTGCCGCGACACCCCACGATGCCAAGAATATGGACACCAGTTCTCCCCTTGCAGAGCCAGACTGCGCCCCCCCCTCCCGCCACCCGCCCATCAGACACTGGCTGGGAAAAGGCGGTCATATACACACCGTTGCTGCTCCTCAAACGCTTTGGTGCCAGGCACGCCACACCCACCATCTCCCAGGCCCTAAGCAGAGGGTACCAGCACCCTCCTTCACAGATGAGCAACTGCGGCCCAGGAAGGTTCAGGAACATGCCCACAGGATGTTCATCAAATCTGTGAGATTCCAAAGGTCAAAGGTCCCCTCAGATGGAAAGGCCTGGTCCTTATAGGTCGATGGCTTCAGCTGACCGGCGTTCCCACCCGGTTCAGCCCACGGCCCCTGGAAATACCATTTTTAGAGAAACCTTTGCCCTGAACAGCGCTACCAAGGCTCTGACCCTGTGGACAGGCTGTGGGAGCTACCACGGGGCTGGTTTGAGCCGGTCCTGCCCCGACATGGGGGTGGGTGCTGTGGGTTCCCCCTCCCGCCATTCCCCCTCCAACTTGTCAGCAGCCATCTTTCCCCTGACGCTGTGGATCCCGAAAGCAAAGCTAACCTTATTACAATGGGAGGCTTGGACCTCTGCCCACCTGGACATCGTCTCCTGAGGCCCCTGGGCACTCCAACTCGTGTAGCCCCATAAACTCAGCACCCTCCGCCACAGACCTTCTCCTCCCTGGGGTTCCACTGGGCCAGTGAGAGGCCAGGTCATCACACCCCCTCCAGACCTCTCCATACCCTCTTCCCCCGCAGATGGGGCCCTTCTGCCCCCAGAGCACCCTGACTGAACACCTGTTAACTGGAGAGTATGGGTTTTGGAGTCAGACATCAGCTCTGTGTCCTCAGGCAAATCACCTCTCTGAGCCTCAGTTTCTCATCTGTGAAATGGGGACATAAACGTCTGTACCCCCATTAACTATGTGGCTCAGGTAACTGCTCAAGAAAGGCAGCCGCTATTGTTATCATGCTCTTTGGTAGTTGGACATGTATGTGTCTCCAGCAGCTCCCCCCCGCCCCCGGTCTGGGAGGATCCGCACAGTTCACGTGAGCCGGGACCCCTCTCTGAGACAGATGGGCACAACACCCAGATCTGCCCAAGGCAGCTGATCCCCCATAGACCTCCACAAGGTTTCTGCCTTGAGTGATTGTGCTCTCTCCTCTCTGGTTGGCCAGGACCCCAAAGCCAGGGCTCCTGGGGCCACCTTTCACATGTGTGGTGAGAGAGCCACCTGAGAACCAAGCTTGGCAGCATCCTTTGAGCACCTGGATACAGCCGTGCCTGATAGCATGGCTCCTCCTGGACTTTGCACTGACTGCATTTAGAAAATTCCTTCTTAGTTAAAGTTACTTTGGATTGAGTTTCTGCCATGTGCAAACCTGAACCAAACACAATTACTGGGCTCAAGGAGATGCCTGGGGACCAAAAGGCTTCACTGAGATGGGCCACTGGAACGAGGAAGCCCGCAGCTTAGAGACCTAGCAGGACCTTTTGTGGGAAGGAGTGGACCAAGCCGGTGGGCACCTGGACACAAGCTCCTGAAGTGCCCGAGAGCCAAGCCCTCAGTGCCTGGCATTTGGTGAGGGC
Source organism: Murina feae (assembly GCA_004026665.1). Taxonomy (NCBI): domain Eukaryota; kingdom Metazoa; phylum Chordata; class Mammalia; order Chiroptera; family Vespertilionidae; genus Murina; species Murina feae. Next base: position 26,152 of record PVJC01009608.1, on the reverse strand, counting down.
TCATGCCAGCTGTCACTACTAGTTACACTGCACTTCCGTGCCCTGGGCTCTACTCCGAGGGCAATGGGTGCGTGACTGAACTTTTTCTTACAATAACCTCCCTGTCAGGTGATTGCTGTGCTCGTTTCTCAGATGGAGGCACAGAGAGTTTGTGTAACGTCCCTGAGATCACACAGCTTAACCGCGGTCCAGTGGGAAGACGGTGCCATCGCCTTCCCTGCTCTTTGTGTCCCCCACCTGTTCCAGAAGGTCCTGTGGAAGACCAGGGGCCTTTGTGGAGGAGCCACGAGGAAGGCTGGACCCATCCTCCTTGAGCACGCCTACCCTCCCAGCGCCCTGGCTGCAGACCTGGCTGACACCCTCTGGGAGCCTCGCATGGACCAGGGTTAGGAACGGGTCCATGGCAAAAGGAGAGAAGGCTCAGGAGGGCACTTCCATCCTAAAAAAGCCCAGGGCAGCAACGAAGCCTCCCAAGGGAGCAGGGCCGTCACCACTTCCCAGGTCAGCCCTTTGACGGGCCCGCCGCAACCTGAGCCCCCTTGCTGGCCACTAGCCTCCTCTCACTGAGTTCACACAGGGCCTGGGGGCTGGCCCGTGATGATCCCGAGATTCAGATGGAAACTGAGGCAGGCATAGCCACACGCACAGCCATGCATGAGGCTCAGCAGGACAGTCATTTTTTATCTTTCAGACACTGAGAATCAACCAATCATGTTTCACCACATGGACATCTGTCATGGGTCTGTGGCCCATGGGGAGGACACAGAGGCTGCACTGTGTCCCCAGAGGGAAGTGGGTCCTTCCTCGTTTTCACTTTTTCTTCTCACTGTGGTGCCTCCTGCTGATCCATGGTGTCCTCCAGGGACCCGAAAGGCACTGGGGAAGGAGACGGGGTATAAAGAAATAGACACACCCACATGCACACCTGGCATTGCCCTGAGTGGGGTAGTGAACATACGTTCATGACACTAGGTTCACCTCTCAGTTGAGGAATTTGAGGCTCAGAGAATCAAAGGGACTCAGAGTGCCTGTCTGCTGGCTGGTTGTACCCCATTTTTTTCCAGAGAGGGTAAGAGAGGGATAGGACGGACTGGCCTAAAGGTGGCTCTGCAGCCAGCCTTGGGGTTCAGAGCAGGTCTGTTCTTCACACACGTGGCACAGCACCCCAACGCCCAGGCAGCTTCCCATGCAGGACCTCGGGCAGGCATCAGCCCACCTCAAGAAGCTAATGAAGGGGATTGGGGTGAGGGGTCTGCCTGGGCACCAGGGAGCCCTGTGGGCCCTCCTGTGTCTGCATTCAGGGCAGGAACATGTCAGAGCCCACGCTGGGTCCGATGAGTGGGTACAGCCCATGTGTGAGGACCTCAGAGCTAAGGCGGGAATGGGGCAGGTGAGTGATGGTGCTGGGAGCAAGTAATGATGCCGGGAGGTCAGTGCCTTGCATCCTCAAGTAGGGGTCTCACAGGCCCCCAGCAGCTGGCAGGGGCAGGACAGGGCCTACAGGACTTCCTAGGACCTCCTGGAGTTTAGAGGCAGCACAGGGAAGACACTGGGAAGCACAATGCAGACAAGGCCAGAGGAAGGAACAGGACATGGCCGGGTCACACAGACAGTTCCCAGGGCATCACCCCTAGGCCTGCTCCTCCCCTTGGCCAAGAGCCCAGGCCCCGAATGCTGCCCAGACACTCCAGTCCATCCAGGCCCTGAGGCCCCAGCAAGCTCTTCTGGCCCAGCTCCCAGGCTGCCCAACCACTGGGAGCCCCACTATCTGGCCCATTCCTGCCTCACACTCCTGGAGGGTGCCCGGCTGGGGCTGGAGAGGGACTGTGACCTGCCATCTTGAGGATACTACGGAGACCAGACCACTGAGCTCGGAGCACCTCCCCTGCCCCTGCAGGGTGTCCACCTGTGCAGTCTGGCCACACTGGAGTCAGGAGAGGTGGGAAGGCCAGGCACCACAGGGGGACCTGCTTATCCAGAAGGGACACAGGTTGGCCCAGAGGGCACTCCCAGCAGGAGCTCGCTGGGCCTTGGCTGCCAACACGTCCTACCTTGCTGGCTGCTGCTGGTGTGCAAATGGGCTGAATGAAATATCTTGAAATTCTCCTGAAGTAAGTTTTCAGTAAGTCCACACTGCACTCATTGATGCGTTTTACAAAAGTTTATTGAGCTTTTCCTGGATGCCAGGTTCAGGTTGTCACTGCAGAGGACCCAGCGGCCAGCCTAGAAGAAGCTGGGCTGGGGCAGCAGGCACAAAACCCGGTGGTGAAACCCGCCCCTGCTGAGGCTGCGGGTGCTGAGGAAGGCTGAAGGCAGGAGGACAGCGGGGAGGAGGGCACGGAGGAAGGCTCAGGTCCCTCTGGGAGACCAGGCAGGCTGGACCCAGGTGGAGGTGAAGGTAGCAGAGGAGGAGGAATGAGAGTCACCAGGGGAGGGAGAAGGGTTGAGTGAACAGTGCCTGGGAATGCCCGGAGCATCAAGAAGCTAATGGAGGGGGTGGGGGGGAGCAAGATAGGGACAATGACCAAGAAGGGCTGAAGCCCAGGCAGCCAGGTCACAATGAGGCGGGACAAGGGCACAGCCAGCACACACCTGTAGCTGTGGCTGGTCCATCTCCCCCCAGAAGCCTCAGGAGGCCTTCCTGCCCCCGGGGAGTCTCCGCATCAACCTCTCTGGGCCCTGGGAGTTACTCTGCCAGGAGGGAAACAGTGGCTGCACCACCGCCCACTCATCCACCCACCAAGCCACACACCGGGCAATGTGGGGAGGGGTCAGGGCCCAGGCACACCCCCAAGCCCTCCCTTTCCCAGGAGGATAGTCTGGGAAGCAGGGAGCACCCTCCCCGCTCCCCACCCCACCCCCACCCCAAAGCCCAGCACTCTCCTGGTCCCAGCCCCTTGCCAAGTTGCTCCTAGACACCAAATGGACCCAGTCCCACTTGTTGCTCTTGTCTTTCCCCTGCCCGCCCCCTGCTGGAGCTGTGAGAGGGCAGGCAGAAATGGGGCAGCCCAGCCAGGCCCAGAGGCTTGGGGCACAGCCCCAGCTCAACACCCAGGGCAAAGGTTGCAAGGCCACTGGGGTCAGGCCTCTTCAAGAGGCCTGGTGCTCCCCCAAATCCCGGGTGGGTCTTGGCCTTGGGCCAAGATTCTGACTGCTGACCCCTGGGAAAGGCTGGGCAGCTGGGAGAACGGGCCAGGCCTCAGGTGGGCTGGGGGTGCTGCCCTGGGCTGGGGCAGGGTGGGGCAGGGGCTGCTTGAGGAGGAAAGAGGGTTTGAGAGAGGGAGGGGAAAGGGAGGAAGGAGCAGTGGGGAACGGGGGCAGGGTTAGCCCTGGAATACGTCCCAAGTTGAGATCTGGGTCCCAGAGGCCAAAGGCCAATACCACCTGGACCTGTCCTCTCCTGCGCAAGCGGCAGGGAGTCAGGTGGGACAGCGTGCCTTGTCCAACATACTGGAATTCCAAGGTGTGGGGTGCAGCATGTCAGCACAGGAAGCAGAGGGGGTCCCCCAGAGCCGCTGACAGCCCCAAGATGCTGCTACCCTGAGCCTGCATGGGGCTGGAGGGTACTGAGGCTGCTGGCTGGGCAAGACTGGACCTGGACGCACCCACAAAGGAGACCAGACAGGCCAGTCTTACATCTGCCCATACCACACCCTCCACACACACACACGACCATCCCCACATACCCCCAGCAGCACAAAAGGCTCTCCCAGCCCAAGGGGGCTTTTTATTTTCAGAGAGTAAATGTGGAGGGGGGTGGGGAGGCATGGCCCTACCCAGTTCTGGCAGCAGGACAGGTCCTTGAAGGGCGCCCTCAGAAATCAAGGAATCGGGGCTTGAGAGTTTGTCCAACAAAAGCTGAGACTCCTCTTGCCCCAGGCCAGGAGGCAGCAACCCCAAGCCCCCATCCCTCTCAGGAGACTTGCCAAGTGGCCTTTTCTCCCTATACCCTCCAGACCCTCTCCCTACCCCAACAAAAAATTAAAAAAGTAAAGGAAACAACTCTCTAATGCAGAGGTGCTCTTCAGGAAGACAAATGGGATACCACCTCCATCACACTCCACCCACCCCTCACACCCCCTACCCCTCACCCCACCCCTCGCCACAGCCCCAGCCAGGTTTGGCTCAGGGAGAATTCACTAACTTACCTGAAAGACCCCTACCAGGGTGGTTGGGGGCCCGGACAGGCTGGGAGAAGTAGGGGAAGAGGCTGGCCTCCTTCTGGGGGAGAAGTTCCTGAGCTGGGCAGCCCCCACCGCCCGGGCCCCAGGCGGCAGAGAAATGGCCTGACGGGGAGGAAGAGGAGAGGGGCTGCATTCCCACGCCCACCGCCTGCCCCTCTCGGTCTTGTCCTGCCGAAGCCACAGGGCCAACGGGAAGCTCACGTGGCAGAGTCCCTCCGAGGCCGGGAACGCCGGATGGGCGGAGGGGGGGGACCTCCGCACCTGAGTCCTAGTGGTCTGTCCCGCGCACACTGGTCCCGCTGGGTCCCGGCTGAAGGCTCCAAGCCCTGAGGCTGACGTCTCCAGACCTGTCCCCTCGCCTCCGCCGCGAGCGACTTACCCTCGCCCTTTCGGCCCGGCGAGCTACCACCTCGGCCGGGGCGCGAGCGAGGTCTCCGTCCCGGGAAGAAGTTGGGCGGCCGGTCCCGGGTCGGGCGGCGCACGGGACGCCCGGCGATAGTGCCCTCGGAATCGGGCTCAGCCACCGCCGCCCAGAGGAGTCCCCACGGCAGTGAGGGCGTCCCGGACAGCTCGACCCCACAGACGGGGCACCCATCGCTCGGGACCGGACGCGAGCCAGGCCGAGTCGGAGGGGCACTTGTTCCCAGCTTCAGGGACCACGGGTCAAGGCACTTCCTCGCCCCGCCGCCCCTGACACCTAGTCGCCGTCCCGCGCCCCAGCAATCGCAGGGAGCGGCGCCGGGACCGACCCAGGCCCCCGCGGAGTTGGGGAGTCGCCCCTCACCCCGAAAGCTTCCTTCCCGGCGGGGAGTGCGCACTTTCCGCGTCCTTGCGCCTCCGCGACTAGTCGAGCCGCAGCGCTCGCGGCCGGCGAAGGTGGCTCAGCTCGGGCGCTCCAGTCCCGACGTTCCCGGGGCAGAGAGCAACGTCCGGGGACGCACGGGACGGGTGCGCCCGGCGGCCGGGGCTGCGCCGGGCGAGGCAAGCGGCGAGAGGGGAGCGCTCCGGGATTCAGGCAACAGCTACCCCTAGTGGGAGAGCCGCCGGGGCCGCCGCCGCCCCGCGCCCCTGCCCCGCGCCCCGCGCCCGCCGCGCCCGCCGCGCCCCGCGTCCGAAGCGCTCCGGGCCGGCTGGGCGCAGGGACGGCGCTTCTCTCTCCATCCCTCCCGTCTGCGGCGCCCGGCGCTCCCCGGCCCGCGGGCCCTGCCCTCCGCACCTCCCGCTGGGCCCCAGGCCGCTGACCCGAGAGCTGAGGCGCGGGGCAGGGACGCGATGGGACGGGGCGGGCGCGGCCGGGGCGGCGCGCGGCAGCCTCGGGCGCCGGCGGGGAGCGCCGAGCGCGGTGTGCGTGGCGGGGCCGTGCGGGGGGTGGCCGTGTGCGAGGCGCGAATGTGAGCGCGCGCGGGAGACGAGCGGGCGAGCGGGCTCCGGGAGGCGAGCGGAGCCCCGCGGGCGAACGGGGAAGGCGGCGGGGACCCAAAGTTGCCTCCTCGCGGGCCCGCGTCCCCGGTGGGGCGGGAGCCGGGGCCAGCCAGGCGGCGGCCGGGGACCCGGGCCCCGGCGGCACCTGGGCAGCAGACCCGCACGAGCAGCAGCGGCGGGGGCGGCGTTGGCGGCGGCGGCGGCGCGCGGGAAGCGAACCGAGGCTCCGGCGCGGCTCGGCGAGCGCTGGAGAGCTCCGCTCAGGTGCGCGGCGAGCGGGGCGCGGGCCGGGCCGGGCTGCTGGGACGGGAGCCGCGCCGGCGCTCGCACCCACGGGAGGGTCTCCGCTGCAGACGCCTGGGTCCCGGGTTCAGCTCGCCGTCCCGGGAGGCAGCCCCAGCTGGGGTCCCCCGCCCCTGAGAGCAGGCTGGGCAGCCCGGCCCCGGGCACCACCGCCCCGGCCGCCCCGCCCTCCGGCCGCCGGCGCCCGCCCCGGGCCCAGGATTTCTGATTTCTAAGCCCTCGGCCCCGCGGCCGGGGCATCCCTCCGGGCTCAAGTTGCAAGGGGGCGGGCCCGGCCGGAGGTGGAGTCTCCCGCCAAGTGAAGCCTCGGCTATAAATCGAGCTCCCTGCACAGCTCCAGCCAGATGCCGGGCCAGGCCGCCCCGCCGTTGTTGGGGGGAGAGGGTGCAGGGTCCCAGGGGTCTTGGGGGGCCGTGGCTACCATGCTCCGCTCCCTCTTGCTTCACGCCCTGAGGCTCTGCGCCCAGACGGCCTCATGCCTCACGCTCTTCCCGCGCTTCCTCTGCACGGCCTTCATGCTCTGGCTCCTCGACTTCCTGTGCATCCGCAAGCATTTTCTGGGCCGGAGGCGCCGGGGTCGGCCCCAACCCGAAGTAGAGCTCAACAGTGACGAGGAGGAGGCGCCCCCCGACGACCCGCCCATCTGCGTGTCCGACGACAACCGCCTGTGCACCATGGCGTCGCTGAAGGCGGTGTGGCACGGCCAAAAGCTGGATCTCTTCAAGCAGGCGCACGAGGGCGGCCCAGCGCCCAACTCGCAGGTGGTCCTGCCCGAAGGCTTCCAGTACCAGCACATCCTCGACTACGCGCGAGGGGACCGGCCACTGGTGCTCAATTTCGGCAGCTGCACCTGACCACCGTTCATGGCGCGAATGAGCGCCTTCCGGCGCCTGGTCACCAAGTACCAGCGCCACGTGGACTTTCTCATCATCTACATCGAGGAGGCGCACCCCTCCGACGGCTGGGTCACCACAGACACCCCCTACATCATCCCACAGCACCGAAGCCTGGACGACCGGGTCAGCGCCGCGCGGGTTCTGCAGCAGGGCGTGCCGGGCTGCGCCCTGGTCCTCGACACCATGACCAACTCCAGCAGCTCAGCCTACGGCGCCTACTTCGAGCGGCTCTACGTCGTGCAGAGCGGCATCATCATGTACCAGGGCGGCCGCGGCCCAGACGGCTACCAGGTCTCCGAGCTGCGCACCTGGTTGGAGCGCTACGATGAGCAGCTGCAAGGAGCTCTGCCGGGTCCCGTGTAGGCAACCCAGGGGCCATGGACTGAACTTGGAGGGCCCCCGCCTTCGAGCCTTCGAAGCCCACGTGCAAACAAGGTCCCAAACCAAGTCCGGTTTGGCGAGGGCCTGGTGACCAGCTGTGCTGAGCCACAGGTCGCAGGCTGGGTCTGCACCCTCAGCCAGGCCACCTGATGACTCCCCGCCCCCTCCTCTGCTTCTGTGACTGCCCCTGCCCGGCTCGGTCTAAGTCCCCTTCTGAGTGTGGATGTGCTGCGTGCCCCTGGACTTGCCCCACAGAGACCCCTGGCTGTGTTCTCAGACACCCCCTCCCCAGAGGAAAGGGCCAAGCCTTTGCCAGGGTCAGCGGCCTCTGCAAAGAGACTCTGGCAGCATCCTGGCACCTGCGAGCAGCCCACCCTGGTTGCCGGGCACCACACCTGCTGCTTGGGGAGGGGGTGCCAGCTGTTTTGTGTCTGTTTGGTGTCCGTGAGGTGGGGGAGGGGTGGGGTGGGCAGGGTTGTTTCCCCCCCTTAGTTGGGGTGCTCTGGGGCCCCGCTGCTGATGATGAGCTGCCTCTAACTGGTCTTGACCACGAGCTGCTTCTGAATTGCAGGGGCGCTCCCAGGGGCGCCTAAACCCAGCGGGGGGAAGAGCCCTGGGCTTCCGTGAGGAAACCACCATAAAGGGGGTGGGTAAGGGGAGGGGTGGGAACTGTCTTGGGACCAGAGAAGAAGGTTCAAGAGGTTCGTAGAGGCCCAAGGAGAAGGGAGAGGTTCAGGCTCCCAGAAATGGGGTCTGGGTGGCTGAGGGGCTGGGGATGGGGCCTGAGTGAGAGGCCTCCCACGCAGAGCTGCCCAGTTGGGGGAGGGGGGAGAAGGGCTGACTTGGAGGACATTTGGTGAGTGTTTTGCTGGGAGCATTCCCTGTATATAAACTTGTGTCACGTGACAGTAATAAAGGCTGATGTAAAACTGCTTTGGGGTTGCCTTGGTCCCTTTGTTTTTCCTTCCCCCTGAACAGCTACACAGGAATCTCCCCCTCGGGTTCCCATGGTGCCCCTGGGAGGAAGGGTGGGGTCGCGGGCAGGGGGTCAGGGGAAGGCGGGTGGGGAACCTACAGGGACAGGTTCTGAGCCTGTACAGGGGCGCGTGCACGTGCACAGTGCCCGGGTGGAGGAGTTGGGGTCACCTGCTGCGCGTGTACACACACACACACACACGCTCCTGCCCCCGCAGGTGTGAACCTGACTTCTCCCATGTCCGACCTGCGGGGAGGCGGCGTGCGTGGAGGCCTTGGGGGCTTTGGATCAGCTAGGGCTGGGCTCTGCCACCTCGGGCGCCCCTGCACACCTGGCTCCTCCCCAGCCCCCTTCCAGCATCTGGCTTCTCCCTTCCCCGCTTTCCGCACCTGCAAAGCCGTCTCCCCACCCCACCCCATCCCCACAGGGCAGCGGGGGTCCGCGGGGGGCCGTTCTAGCGGGGCGCCCAGCGTTGGGAGGAGAGGGGATGGAGAGGGAGCGCGCAGCGTACCGCCATCACACCAGCAGCAGCACCTACGGCAGAGCTGGGGTGGCGCGGCGTGCGACCCCCTCCCAGAAACGCCCTGCTCCTGACCCTCCTCGGCTTCCCCAAGTTCGAGCCAACGCCCCCCCCCCAAAAGGGCTGGGAGGCGGAGAAGGATGAGGAGGGAGTGAGGCCAGAAAGGGGGAGACAACCGATTGCAGGGACAGGGGGTAGGGAGGAGGGGTCGCGACTTTCGGCACAAATCCCCGCCTTCGGTCAAGGCCAGGCGCTCGCACTCGCTTCCCCCCGCCTCTGCTGCCCCCTGGGTGGGGGTGATGCTGGGACCCAGGGGTTACCACGGACCGCCCCCCCGCCCTCAGCTAGCGACCCCTGGGGCGGGAGAATGGGCGGGAGGAAAGAGAGTGGAGGCGGGGGTCCCGGCCAGAAGTGGGGGGAGGGGGATAGCGAACTCCCGGCTGGGGAACTGGGGCCGCCCAGGTGAGGAAGCGGGGAGGAGAGTCGGTGAGCGTCCCGGCGCGAGCAAGCGCGCACTCTGGAGGGGTCCGCGCCTGGGGAATGGGGGCGCAGCGGGCGAGAGGAAAGAGAGAGCCCCCACCCCAGGCTGCCTCCAGCTCTGCGCCCAGCCCCGCGCGGCCCCTCCTTGAAAACTTTTTGAAACGGACACCCTGGGCTTGCGGGAAAAGGGGGGTGGGGTGGGGTGAGGGGACGGGATGGGGAGAGAAGGAGGGTTTTGATTTCAAAGTATTTATGAAAAATAACTTCTGAGAAAGTTGGCACAGATGGTATTTCTGCATCTCCTCCCCTCCCCCTCGTCGCGCGCGCTGCTTCTCACCCCAAACCCCCAGGAGGAATTTGGAGAGAGAAAGCGGCGGGGACCGGGCCGGGAAATGGGGAGGCCGGTCCCGAGCTCCAGCCCACGCTGGCCCGGTGGCAGTTTGGCGGCTGGGAGGAAGCAGAGGGCCGCCCAGGATCGCCAGGGGCCACCGGGGGTTAGGGGCTCACTGCGCGCTCCGGGGATCCCCGGATCTGGCTGCCTCTTGGGGTCCAGTTAGACCCGCTGAGCGACTTCTCCTCCCCAAGAAGCTTCACCCTGGTCGCTGGGACCTGTGGCCCCTGCCACTGCCCAGACCCTGGATACCCGGAGCATTCTGGCACCTCCCCACCACCACCACCTATGCCTCTCTCTCTTCCCCTTCCTCTCTCTCCCTCGTCCCCACCCTTCATCTTTCTGTTTCTCTGCCTCTTCCTTTCCTCTCCTTCTTTGCTTGTCTCTTGCTTTCCTTTCTTTCTCTTTCTCTCTTGTCCTTTAAAATCTCCCCTCCTTGTGAAAACAATGCAAGCTCATTGCTGAAATCACAGAAAAGTAGGGAGAAGAAAGTAAAACTAACCCGATGCAGCCTCTGGGTGGGCACTTTCAAATTTGCCTCTTCCTAGCCCTCACATTTGTACAGAGATTAAAAAAAAAAAAAAGAGTGGGATTAGCCTTTCTATCCTGACAGTCACTTTTGACTCCTGCTACACCCCTTCCCGGGTAAGTAAGCATCACAGGCCAGGTGTGCATGCGCTCAGGTGCGGGGAGGTTCCCTTAGGGCAGCTGACACCGGTTTAAGTGAAGCTGCTCGGTCTAGGCATGTGCACGCCCTTAAAGATGTCTGCTTTGCCGTAGTTTGCTCAACTACCTTCCAGAAAGTCTGTTTAGTTTGATTTGACTTTTTTTAATGTTTTCCCAGTGCTCGCCGCGCGCTCTCTCTCTTATGTATCTATACCTGAAAATGTGCAGATCATACATAAATCCGTGCTCAATATTAAATTTTAAAAACGGGAGAACATAGAGCAGAAAACACAAGCCTCAAGTGGGGACCCAGCGGTGGGCCATGGAACCAGCTTCTCAGGTGAGTCAAGAACTGAAACAGAACTCGTGCACTATAAATGCCACGTACATTTCACCTAAGGTGACCACAGGTTTTGGAAACGTTTGTTTCAGGGTGTGTGTGTGTGTGTGTGTGTGTGTGTGTGTCCAGGGGGCTGATGTGAAATGCATTTCTCCTGAGGGATCAAACAGGCTTGGAAATGTTGGAAAGCCGCCACCCTGAAGTCCCCATTCCTCCCTGGTCCTGGACAGCCCCTGAGACCTGTGGAGTGTTTCCTTCCAGACTCCGCGTCACCTGCAGACATCCTCAGACCTGGGTTCTGTGGTCAAGATCACACTGCACAGCGATGATCGCCCCACCCACCCCACACACTTTTCTCCTGCCGTTCCTTCTCCGGGCATCCTTTCCCTGTCCACACATCTAGAGGGAGCAGGTCTGTGCTGCAGGATGCCTCGTGGCAGCACCATCTGGCTATCTGCTCCCCCCCCCCTACTCCATCCAGGAGAAACTCAGCTCTGCCCTCACCCTCAGTCATTAGCACTTTCAAGGTCCACCATCAGCATAGCCCATGGTGTAGCCTCAAGCAGGGAGAGGGAAGTGGAGCATTAAGCAAGTTGGTAGAGGAGATCATATTTGCCCCTTACAGGCACAAGTGCCTCCTCCAGGAAGACATGGAGGGAAGGGCATCCTGGGTGGAAGGTGCTGCTAGGGCCAAGCCAGTGAAGGCCTGAAAGTAAGACTTGTGTTCAGGAAGCAGGGAGCCCCCAACCCAGGTGGCTGCAACACAGGAGGGTGAGGAGGAGGAGGGAGGGCAGAGAGGAGCCTCGGGCACCAGCCCAGAATCCCTGCTGAGCCTCAGGGGTGGGAGCCTCAGGCCGGAAAGAGGGCAAGTGGGAGGGAGAGGGGGAGGAGCATGGGATGCCTGGGTATGAGGGTGGGTGAGCTCATCCGCCCAGCCTCCAGGGACAGAAGGTACAGCTGCACTTTCAGGAGACAGGCTAGTATCTCAGCCTTGCACCCAGCAACTGTCCTAGGTACTTACCTGAAGGAAATCATAAAACTATTGGCCAAAGGGGTAGGTAGATACCAAGAGGTTCGTAATCTCCCCTTTGTAGTATCCAGACATCCATCTGTAGGAAAAAATGTCCCTAACCATCCCCACAGGTGGAGTCATAAAGAGTGACATCTGTGTGCTTGCTCTGCGGCCAGGCACTGGGCAGTGTTCTGTCAGGAGTGTTTGACTTGGTCATCCTCACATCCCTCTTAGATGAAGATGATCGTTAGCCCCATTCCATGGATGAAGAAACTGAGGCTTGGCTGGTTGGAGGAAGCTGAGCTTAGGTGTGATGGGCTGAATTGTGTCCTCCTCCAAAATCCATATGGGGAAGTCCTAACCCCTCCTACCTGAGGATCTTTAAAGAGGTAATTAAGGTAGGATGAGGTCAGTGGACTGGGCCCGATGTCCTTATAAGAGGAGATTTGGACACAGACACATACAGAGGGACCACCCAGTGAAGACACCGTCAGGTGGCAGCCATCACAAGCTGGACACAGAGGCCTCAGGAGATCCAGCTTCCACAACTGTCAGGAAGTCCTCTTCTGTTGTGTCAGCCCACCCACGCCCGGTCTGTGGTCCTTTGCTAGGGCAGCCCGAGCAAACTGAGGCACCAAGTCATGCTCCGGATTCTAGAGTCTGGAAAACGGCTTTGCACACAGGCCTCTCCAAACCCTGGTACCATGGTTGAACACGGGCTACACCGCGTTCCTCCCATGTGAGTCAGGCGCCTGCACTTCCCACCCTCCGCAGTTACACGCAAGGACAGCCCAGGCCAGTGAGTCTGAACTGGGAGGTGAGGGTGTGCCTCTTCTCTCATATCTGCGCGCACACACACATGCAGCTCTAGAAAAGCCTCCCGGGGGAAGTTCACAGGAGCTGTCGCTGTGTGGGTGGATTAGAGTGTTTTCTTACTTTCTCCTCGTCTGTAGCCTGTGATTTTTCTGTAGTGAGCATGTATTGCTCTTATGACAGAAAAAATAAAACGAAAACCAGCAAGAACAAAGGCTGTGGCAAGTAGCAACCTGGAGGCAGGGAGACCAGGGCACCCAGAGGTCCTAGCTGGAGGTAGTGAGTCCTGGACCAGGCCCAGCTGTGGCAGTGACAGGTATTGGCCGGCGGGGCTGAGAAGAGAGACCGTGGGAGGGAGAAAGAGGGCAAGGCTGCCTAATATAGTACACGGCACCAGTTACATGTGAATTTCAGATAAGCAACCGATAATCTTTCAGCATTAATGTCCAGACACCGCATGGATATACTTGCGCTAAAAAATGTATTTGTTGTTCCTCTGCAACTCACATTTAACTAGACATTCTGGGTGTGTTGCTTGTTTTACCAAATTTGACCATTCCAAGTGGGGGTGGGGTGAGGGTCGGGGTGGGGGGGCAGACAGGATGCAGTCTGCCTGAGACTCGGGGAGAGGCAGCCTCAGAGCTCAAAGACCACAGCCGGAAAAGTGGGCCCACACTCTCTAAGGTCTTCACTCCCATCTTCCCAAGACAGCTGGGCCCCCGTGGCCAGACAGAGGCCCCCCGGACTTTCGAGAGCCCGCATCTGGTGGCTTGGCGCCTAGGAAGACATGACCAGCGGCTCCACCAGCCGCACAGTTTGCAGGGCCCCGGTGCGAGATGAAAATGCAGGACCCCTCGTTCAAAAAGCAGGGGACACGGTGCCAGTGGGGTATCCAGTACAAAGCTTTGTTCTTCCTCCTGGGGGGACCGCAACTTGCTATGGGGTTTATTTGCTATTTCATATCGTAAATAAATTAGAAATTAGCACGTAAAATGATGTATTGGTCTGGGTTCTCCAGAGAAACAGAGCCAGTGGGTTCAATGCAGAGACGTTTACTGTCAAGATTGGGCTCGTGTGACCATGGAGGCAGAGAAGTCCAAGATTTGCAGTCGGCAAGCCAGAGGCCCCGGACAGCCAGCGCAGTGACTCAGGTGGGACTCTGAGCTTGAAGGCAGCCAGGCAGAGAGAACAAACGGGCCCTTTCTCACTCAGCCTTTCCTGCTACTCAGGCCTTCAATGGGTTAGACAAGGCCCACCCACCTTGGGAGAGCAATCTGCATCCCTCAACCCACCGATTCAAATTAACCGCAGCCCTGCTGGTGTGGCTCAGTGGTTGAGCATCGACCTATGAACCATGAGGTCACAGTTTGATTCCTGGTCAGGGTACATGCCCGGGTTTTCGGGCTCAATCCCCAGTGTGGGGCATGCAGGAGGCAACCGATCCATGATTCTCTCTCATCATCTCGCTCTCTCTCGCTCTCTCTCCGTTCCTCTCTGAAATCAATAAAAATATATTTAAAAAAACAAATGTTAACCTCATCCAGAAATACCCTCACAGGCGCACCCAGAATAATATTCCACTAAATACCTTGGCACCGCATAGCCCGCGGACTTGAACAATTCACCATCACAGATTATGAGCATGAATTATACCGTTCATCTTTCCTATTTTAAATGCAGTATAAGACCCTTTACTCCATATGTGAAATCCTTGAAATGTCACATTCGTGTTTCGTGGCTCATACCTGCACGTGGGTTTTATTCTCACCAGGACAGTGGAAGTGCCACACAAAGTGGACTCATCTGCTCTGATTTCACTTCCCGGGACACAACATTCAGCAACACGCTCGGCCTTCCGTTTGCTGCGGAGCCTGGAAGCACTGGGAGAAAAGGGACTGCGGGGCCCAGCTCTCCCTTCCTCCCTGCGCCAGCATTTTCAGGGCCTGGGGTGCCAGCTTCCACATACCCACCGACCTCGCACTCTCTCTGAGTCTCACTGAACTCCTGCGTGTTGTGGGTCTGCTGACAAGCTCTGCACACGGGATCCTGCGTGTAAGCAGGGTGACAGGGAACGGAGCTGAGCTGTCCTCCTCTGCCTCTACGTGCTCCAGGGTCCTGTCCGACTTCACCTGCAAGCACAAGAGCAACGACAGAAATTAGTAAGAATTCCTAGCCGCTGACAGCAGGGCATTAACTAGGGCCCAGGGCCTGTGGAGCAAGGGGCCCTGCACCGCTGCCCGGGTGCACCCACGAAGCCCACCCCGACTGCCAGGCCCAACAGCGGTCCTCCTCACACACCATCCAGGCCTGCACACACCCATGCACTCACGCACTGGGGCGCACACATACCAGCTGGGAACTTCCTGGGCCTATGGCCACAATGCGTGGGCGGGGGGGGTCCCTGTGTGTGATCTGAGCCTCATCCCAGTATGCCAGTTCGGCTCCAAATGCGAGGGTCCCAAGAGAACAGGACTGAGCTATGAGGCATTTCTATGACTTAGGGGGTCACGGTGAACTCTGTCCAAGAGGTCACCGAAGTCTGCCTGCTGGAGGGGAACGGACATAGACCTCACCGCTGGATGAGAGGCATGTCAAGGCCGCCCTGGTGCAGCAGGCTGCTACCTTTGGATAAAACACCAAAATAAGGGGCAGTAGACAAGGAAGGCAGCAGAACATGAGAGGCAGACAGACCACAGGCCAGAGACAGGCTTGTGCCACTCAGGAACCCTGGGGATGACACGGGGCATCAGCAATGAACGAGGATGGTGGGCTGGTCAGTAACATCACAGGGGCCAAGGAGGAGGAAACTACAGCGTATGTATCCCTGGCCACACAACACACACAAATAACCTGCCAGTGGGGTGAAGACCTGAATGCAGAAAGGGAATGATCAGAACTTTTGGACAGATGCATAGGGGAACAGGTCCAGGCCGGAGCGAGATCCCACCTCACACCCACTGGGATGACGACTAGAAAAAAGCAAACAGCAGGAAATGCTGGCGAGGATGTGGGGAAATTGGAAGCCTGGGTTCTGCTGATGGGAATGCAAAGGGGTCCAGCTGCTAGGAAAAACAGTATGGCCTTCCTCCAAAAAGTTAGCCTGAAATTACCGTCTGGTCCAGCTATTCCTCTTCTGGGTTTAAACCCAAAAGAACTGGAAGCAGGAGATAAGTGTGCACCTGTGTCCACAGCAACATTATTCACAATAGAAGAAAGATGGGAGCAACCCAGGTGCCCATGACGGATGGACGGCTGAGCACAAGGTGATGTGTACTACAATGGAATATTATTTAGCCTTAAGAAAGAAGGAAATTCTGACACCTGCTACAGTATGGATGGGCCTTGAGGGCATTGTGCTAAGTGAAATAAGCCTGTCACACAAGGGCAACTGCTGTACAATTCCACTCCTATGAAACCCCTAGAGCAATCAGACACATAGAGACAGAGAGTAGATGGGGCTGTGGGAAGAGAATGGGGAGGTGGTGTTTAATGGGCACAGACTTTCAGTTTTGCAGGATGAAAAGCATTCTGGGGATGGATGGTGACTATGGCTACACAACAATGTCAATTTACCCAATGCCACTGAATTGTACACTTAAAAATTATAAACTTTGTTATATGTATTTTATCCAAAATACACACACTCACACACGTGTTTTAAAGAGTGCCTCTACTGTTCTTCAGCTGGGGGACATTTCCCTGTTTAAAGAAGAAAAGACAAACATAAAGGAAATACTGCTAGATAACAAAACTATTTTCTCTTCTGTAACCGAAGATGCTGCCAGCGCAGTTGGCACTTGGCTGATGTGTTTGCCTATCTCTCCAGACTCTGACCACACAGTGGCCTGCCTCAGTCTCCATCCACAGACACTGTTCAGAGCCCACAGTCCTCGGTGTCCCATCCACTCTCCCTCCCCTCACCCCCAATGGCCTGGAGGTGGTGCTGGCCCCTCCGTCAGCAGCTGGGCACCGTACTGCCCCTCACTGATTTCTGAGCCTTGCCAAATAGTCCTTTTACTAAAGCCTCCTCAATACCCCACCTGAGTGTCCTTGTTTCCTGCTGTTCAACAAGGGCCAAGCAGAGACTGTGGGAGCAGATCTATAGCTCACACAGACAATGAGCTTGTACACGCAGGAGAGGGGTGGGCAAAGAATAAGAACCAGCAACTATCCAAAGTGGAAGGGAGGACAGCAGGGTGTATGTGAGGCCACCTACCTCCCAAAGATGTCCGCGTCCTGATCCTCAGACCCTGTGCATATATGTCCCCAGATGTGACAAAGGGACTTTGCAGATGTGATGAAGTTGAGGACCCTGAGAAGAGAGATGAGCCTGGATTTTCCCAGTGTCATCACAATGTCATCCTGAGACGGAGGCAGGAGGGTCAGAGGAGAGAGAGACCAGACGATGCTCTACTGCGGGTTTGAAGGAGGAGGAAGTGGCCACAAGCCAAGGAATGCAGGTGACTCTAGAAGCTAAACATGGAGAGAAAGGAAATGATTCCTCCTGGAGCCCCCAGAAGGAGTGCAGCCCGGCCACATCTTGGCTGCAGCCCAGTGAGAACCCTGTTAGACTCCTGACCCCCAGCCTATGAGAGAACAAATTTGTGTCATTTAAACCACTAAATTGCGGTGATTTGTCACAGCGGACGTAGGAATCCATTACACCTTCACTAGGAGTCAGGGGAGTGCAAACAGAAACAGTGATGTCACTTCTTCCCTCCTAGGTTTACTACAGGTCTGGAGGTCCCCGGAGAGCCCCTGGGGAGAGAGGGGACAGGATCACCCTCCTCCCTGTTGAGAGGGCAGGAGAGGCGTTCTGGGGAACTTGGCAGCATCACAGGACCTGGACGTGCTCACACCCAGGACTCAGAGGAGCCACTCCCAGCCCCACACCCAGGCTCATTTCTCTTCTCAGGGTCCTCAACTTCATCACATCTGCAAAGTCCCTTTGCCATGTCTGGAGACATATATGCACAGGGTCTGGGGATTAGGGTGTGCACATCTTTGCGAGGTGGGTGGCCTGCCACCCTCCCTTTCACTTTGGACAGTTGCTAGTTTCCAGTCTGTTGCTCAGAGACGGCCCCCAGTGACCATTCCTGCTGTTCCCCCCGCCCCTCACTCTTCACTGGCTTTAATCAGCAGAAGGCACAGTCTGGGCATCTGGGTCCAGGCCTGGGGAAGGCCTGGCAGCTTCTGCTTTCATGCTTTTGGGGGTCGGAGCCACCATGGAAGGGTCAGGCTACTCCGCTTAGAAAGAAGGGGGGCCAGAGAGAATCTAAGTGAGACCAGCAAACCCCACGGAGCCAGTCAACCCCAAAAGTAGAGAAATGATGAAACGTTGAACACCCCCACCTGGGCACCCCTTATGCAACAGTTGGAGAGGAGAACACTGGATTGGGACCCATCTCCAGGAGCACAAGGAGGCCACCCAATGGTGATGCTCTGTAAACCCCGTACCAGGGGTGGAGGTGGGTCAACTATAGAGCAATGGACCCCCTTCCGTGGCTGGAATGAATGGGATCCACACGTCCCACCAGGGGCGGCCTCAGGAACAGTTGTGTGTGTTCCCTGTGACTGTGTGTGCAGGACACACGCAGGTGAGGTGGCTCCACCAAGACAGGAAGATCCATGGCTGCACGAGGACAAGGGAAATGTTTCCGAAGCTGATAGAGGTGGCGGCCCAGTGCTGTAAATGCGTGCAACATCATTCAAGTGCACCCTTCCTTACGGTTAATTTCACATTATGTGCATTTTATCTGCATCACGGAGAATTGCGCGACACGGAAAAGCGAGTTGCAGGAAGATGGGTACAAGGCGGAAAGGGAACACGTTATCTCAGATGTATTTAGGGGCATGCACACACAGACAAAGCGAACAACATCAGGTGCGACCTCAGAAGCCTGTCTCCTCCTCCAGGGACCAGGGAGAGCGTGTTTTGAAGGAAGATGCGGGGGGTTGGGGGGGTGTCCAGCCATAGCAAATGTTGATTTCATGTTTAACAAGGAAAAGCAAAGGTTGCAATGTGTTGAATCTCGGTTATAGTTTTCTCTTTACTCTTCTGTATGTGTGAAATATTTCATGATTTAACATGGAGCGTCCACTCCCTCTGCCCGACCCCACTTCGCCTCCCAACACGGAAGGAAAAAGCCCTCCGTACTCAGGGACCCCTCCTGGCTCTGACATGGTCACATCAGTGACACATGTGACCCAGTGACCCTCATGATCCCGATGGCCGTGGGGCTGGATTCCAGCTCGCCCCATAATTGCTGGCAGGTCATGCTTTCCACCAGGTACCGCTTCCCGCGGCTCCCTAACCAAATCCTCACAGCAATGCTCAGGAGAAGACCCGGTTACAGTTGCCATTTTGCAGGTGGAGAGACCGAGGCATGGAAGGTTCAGTACCCAGCGCCCTAGAGGCAAAGCCAGGGAACCTCCTAGGCAGTCAGGCTCCTGGGGGTGGGCAACCCTGCATTTGCTGCTCCGCCTGGCGTACCCATCTAGCCCAAGTGGTTCTGTGCTGGGTGGCACTGGAACCGAGGCCACACTTCCTTCCCAGAATGGATGCCACCGTCCCACACCCACTGCCCGCGCATGGTGTCTGTGAGCGTCCAGCGCCGCCTGGGACCAGCCAAAGGACGTGCAGTACAGGCCCCAGGCAGGGTCCCGAAGGTGGCTCCATGGACATCCTGGACCCTGGTCCAGGCAGCACCACACTGCGAGCCCAGTGCCCTGCACTCGGGGGCTGGCACACTCAGATGTGTAAATGGTTTCAAACCACTTCTGGGAACCCGGGTGGAGGGTCACTGAGGCGGGGTCCAAGCTGTGAGCTTCTGCCCCTTCAGCCTCGGTCGCCTTTGTGGTTTTGTTTGTTTGTCTGTTTGTTTGTTTTTAATCTTTATTGTTGAAAATATTACATAGGTCCTCCTTTTCCCCCCATTCACCTCCTCCAGCCCGCTCCCCGCCTCCCTGCCACTCCCAGGCCCTCCCCACCCCATTGCCCGTGTCCCTGGGTCATACATGTGTGCATAGAAGGTCATTGGTTGATCTCTTTCCACCCACCCTCCCCTGCCTTCCCTCTGAGGTTCAACAGTCTGTTCATGCTTCTATGTCTCTGGGTCTATTTTTGATCATCAGTTTATTGGGTTCATTAGATTCCACCTGTGAGCGAGATCATGTGATACTTGTCTTTCTCCGCCTGGCTTATTTCGCTCACCATAATGCTCTCCAGGTCCCTCCTCGCTGTTGCGAGTGGTAAGAGTGCTTTTCTTTTTCATTGCTGTGTAGTATTCCAAATGGCACGGCAGGGATCTGCCCAAAGGGAAGGAGTTCTGGGCTCAGGACCCCAGCTGGGTGCTAGGCAGGGAGGAGCAGTGGGTAGGGGACCAAGGGAGGACTCTGGGCCATGGGCGGCCCCCACGCACATCTGCATAATGCCAAGTCAGGGCACAGTAATTACAACCCCCCGCCCCCACCTTGGCCTTGGGCGCCTCCCTGCCCCTCTGGGTGCGCAAGGATTGAACAAGCGGGTGTCTGTACACAGCCCGGCAGCCCATAGCTCCAGGTGTCACTGTTACTGAGCAAAGGAGGCCTGGGCTGGGCCCCTGACCTTTTGCTGCCACTAAAGTTGGGGTGGCGAGCTCCTTCCCTCCCTGGACTGCAGCTCCCACCTGGGCAGGGCGCATGGACAACTGGGGGTCCTGTGAGTACATTTCACCCTTCCAGGAAGCAGCAGAGGTGGGATTTGAACTTGGGGCTGTGAGCCCAAGCCCAGCCCTCTCCCCTTCTGAGGGAAAGAACACAGTGGGGGCCAGCCAGTCTCTGGCCTAGATTGGCCAGCCCACCCCTGGCCCTACCACTTAGGAACCGGGGGACCGAGGATGCGCTATTGTCTCCCTGTATCTCAGCAGCCTTATTTGTCAAAGGACATTTTCTATTTGTTAAAAAAAAAAAATCTTTGTGAAAAATGACAATAGTAGTAACACCTCCATCCTGGGGTTCCAGTGAGGGTTAAGGGTAGACACAGGAAGGTGCGTGTGCCGGGGTCTGCGCAGAGCGAAGCGCGGGACAGAGGTGGCTGTCACTGTACCATTAGGATCCTCACCCACACCAACCCCTCCCCCATGCCAAGTCAGTCCCCCGGCTCCTCAGTGAGACCCAATTTGAACCATATGCCCAGGTCTAAAAGCTTCCAGATGTCAGAAGCGTTTGCAATTGCCATGACACATCTAGAAAATAAATCATTTACAGAAGGAATCTTTTTTTCTTTCTTTCTTTTCTTTCTTTTTTTTTTTTTTTTTTTACCGCCTTTCGTTCTCTCAGATATTGCACAGGCCACTTGAGAAGGAAAAGCATACGGCGGGTGTCAGCAAATAATTCCTAGAGTTATAAATAGTCTTCGATGCCTGAGCAGAAAGGGGCTAGGAGAGACATTTATCCAAACCCCTCTTCTTCCAAGGGCCGGCCCTCCCCCTTGGAGAGTGGAGGGACAGGGTCGCTCCCAACCCCCATTCAGGGCCCCTGCAGCCCCAGCTCAGAAGAGAAAACGCATACATAAGTGGGAGTGGAACGGGTCCAGGAAGTCACTCGGGGCGGCGTCCCTCTACAAGTTCAGGGCGGTCAATGTCATGGGAGTGGAGACGGCGTTCTCCAAAATGCTGGTGGGCTTCTAAGAGGAGGCAACGCCGCTGGGTCTCCCCCCTCCCTCATGGAGAGGCAAAGGGGTTTCACGGCCATAATTTGTCCTCATGAATGTTTTTCTCACCAATAAACAGATAAGCCTGGGAGCTTCCCTGGCTCCTAGACCCCGTGTCATGGGGCAGGATGGGCACCAGCAGATTAAGCAGAGCTCATGCGGTCAAGGGTGTGAGGGTGGGGGCCGAGAAGCATTTCCCTGTCTGACTCCTTTCACCTGCAACCCTTTGGGGTCAGCTTCATCCTGCCGTGTTTCCTGGGTGCGTGGCCTGGGGCTGGTGTGGGCCACCTGCTGGGTTGGGCTGGAGGAGCAGGTGTGAGAGGATCCCTGAGATGGGGACCCACAGAGAGATGGGCTGACGCAGGCCGGCATCGCCCCACGGGATAGACAGTCAGGGAACACTTCTCAGAGATGTGGGAAAACAGTATGGCAGTGAAGGTGTGCGTTTTGGGCAGGGCAGGGCAGGGCAGGGGGTTGGGGCAGGAGGGCGTAGTTGGGTTGTTCAGAACCAAGACCCTGGAGATCAGTGCCCTCCTACTTGTAGCTGGGTGGCCTTCAGTGAGTAATGTAACGTCTCTGTGTTTTGATTTCATCCTTGGGAAATGGGGTTGAAAGAGGCACCAAGCTGCTAAGGCGGTTGTGAGTATTTGGTGAGAGAGAATGCCAGATCTCGGCAAATGCTCATTAAATGTAACCTGCCCTGCTCTGATGGAGGGCCAGCCTCTTGGCGTGGTCTCCAGGCATCTAAATGGGTTTTTAGCAAAGAGATTCATGCTAGGTGCAGGTGGAGGCAGATGGAGGTAGGTGGAGGGTGGAGGCAGTCTGCAGAGGTGTTCAGCCATGGCTAGAGTCTAGGGGAGACTGCGTCAGGAAGAGCCAGGACTCCAACAGAACCATGGGAAATAGGGAGAAATTTACAGGGTCCATGAAGAAGTGGATCTCCTGGGCCAAAGTGAGGGATCAGTCAGAAGCCCTGGACTGACCCCCCAGTGGGGTGGGAGACCTGGGCCCTGCCAGAGCTGACAGTGTTGCAGGCAAAGGCTACCACCCCCTCCACAAACCCTCTGTCTGCAGCCCTCCCCCCCCTCTATCCCCAAACAGCGCCCCCCCCACCCCCCCGCCGCCCCTTGTGACCTGGGAGACTTCTAGCTGAATACAGCGTGGCTTCTTGTTTTCAAGGAGTTCAGAAACAGCTCCGGGCTGCCTGCGCCATGCAGAGAACCACGGTTATTTAGATGTAAGTGGATCTGAGACATATGGAGTTCAAAGCCCTAAAGAGAGTTTCCGTTCAGAATAGAGCAGACCCTGCTAAAGAGGGTGAATGGGGGAATCAACACAGAGACCCAGACACACACGTGCACGCACACACACCCTGGTGCACACACGGCACCTACCCACAGGCCAGCTCCAGACTCTCACGTGCCGTTTCCTCCAAGCTTGACAGGCCTGGAAGGTCCCCTCCAACAGGTGCCTCCAGGTGATGTGCTGGACAATCTATGAAGGGTGTGCCCACGAGTTGTGTGATGCTGAGATCCTGAGACCCCTTGGGTTTCCTAATGTCATAACCACACGGAGGCCGATTTCTCCCTCCAAATGTCCTGCCCAGGGTTTTTCCCTGCTGTGTCCAAGTCTCCCTCTGTTGTTTAATCCCAGCCTCATGAACAGCTCCGATTTCTGGTCCCTGTCCTGGAACTTACTGCTGGGACTGAAAGCTTGGGCCTGAATGGGCTGGAGGGCAATCTGCCCTGACATTGCATCCCTGTCCCTCACCGTCCCCTCCTCCCCAGCCTTCCAGTACAGAGCCTGGGGAGTAACTGGGCAACATTATCAGGCCCTAAACTAGCGAACTGAGTACTCACCTTCCCCCCTCTGAGAGGTATCAGAGCGTGGGGTGTGGCTGAGAGGACATGCCTTTTTTGCCTAGAGAGGGACATGCTGGGCTTCCCTAGAAGAGCCTGAGCCCAGGCATGGATACCTGCTTCCTCAGTCAGATGGCTTGACTAAGGAAGTTACGCCCATCTAGCCAACCATCCAAAATCTACCATCACCCACTCATCCATTCACCTACACACTCATCCATCTATCCATCTACCATCCATCCATCCCCCCATCCACCCATCCATCCCCCATCCACTCATCCACCCATCAATCTACTCATCCATCCATCCATCCACTCATCTATCCATTCATCCAACCATCCACTCAGCCACCCATCAATCTACTCATCCATCCACCCATCCATCCCCCATCCACTCATCCACCCATCAATCTACTCAACCATCCATCCATCCACTCATCTATCCATTCATCCAACCATCCAATTGAGTGCAATGGGGAAGACCATCAACTCAATAAATATTTCTATGATCCCCTTGCTCCGGGCTGGGCTCTGAGACTCAAATAATTAACAAGACCAATGTGATAACTGCCCTTATTCAAGCCTCCAGATGTCACTGGGCCTCTCTCCTGGGGAAGGTGGGGGCTGCAGTTCTGCCAGGTCTGCTGATTTCAGCATCTGTGAAATTCTACAAGATTCAATAAGGAAACAGGATCCCTTCTGCATAAATATTCACACATCCTGGAGACCCCATCTGTGCAGCAAAACCCCTTCTTCACACAGGTTGTGGGGTGGAGCTCGTGCGCAGCCCCATTCCCAGATGAGGAACATTTTTATAAGTTCCGGAAATGAGAGAGAGAGCTGTCAAAGGATTATGAACTCAGCTAGTAAATTAGGAAACAAAAGTCTCGGCTCTGCTCGGTGCCACAGAAAACATGACAGCTGTTATCAATTAGGGTTGTTTCTGCTGACTCCGATTCAAAGGGGTTTCCTGACGGTTAGCCAGGAGCAGGGGGGCTCCAGGCACCATGGGAGCACCCCAGGCACGGGGGTCCCCAAATAGCTGGGTGCTTTCCCTCTCCCTGCACTCTCACCCTCAGAACTGGTGACCAGGGATCACCCCAGCCCTGACAATACTCAAGCTAGAAAACCAAGAAACGGAAGCACCTCTTCCCAAGATTCTCTGGGGGGGGGGGGGGTTGGGAGGAAGGGGAGGAAATTTCCCAGAAGCCCCCAGAAAAACTGAGTCATGTGACTTTCCAGAACCCATCACCTGCTGGCAGGATGCTGGGTGTTGATGACTCACACCCTGGAGGGAAGGATGAATTTGGGGGTCACTGTTATAGATACCTCAGAGAAATCTATTGCTACCCCTGCCCAGTAATATGTCCACATTTGCATTGACCACATGGGAAATGGACATGTTCTTCGTTATGCCCAGCACCCTTCTCCCCGCTTCACGATGAACCCTTTTCCTGTAGGAAAAGCATCCAGGGTGGCTCACCAGGCTGACCCTAGCTGCCTATAGGACTGGGCCTTCACACTGCCTGGAGATTTGCTATGATTGGAAACTATAATAACAATGCAGTGTCAAGGCATTCTTGTCCCTTCTGGACAGACAGCCAGGACAGAGGCAAGCAGGAAGAGGAAGAGGGACAGAGTGAGTGCAATGACACAGGCTGAGCTCCTGGATTCAGCTCTACCTGCAGCTGCACATGGGCTTCCCAGGTATGAAAGCCATTTTCCATTTAAACTAGTCTGAATGGTGTTTCTGCTGTTTGGAAAGTGTCTGATGTTTACTGGGTCCATAGATGTTTGTTGAGTGCCTGCTGTGTGCCACAGTCCATGCCGGGCATGTGACAGGAGATGAGTGAGACCCACTCTGTCCCATTCAAATAATCGCCATCCTTTTCCTGTCTCCAGGGGAGACTCTTACAGGGACTTCCATAGAAGACCTTGACATTCTCTTGAAGGCAGCAAGGGATTCAAAAACAGGCCCGGAGGGGTTGGAGGCCGAGCTAGGGCATTGCAGCCTGGTTGCTGGGCTCTGAGAGGGGCTGCTGTAGATCATGGGGATTTGCCATTTCCAAGGACACTAGTAAGATAACCTAGTAAGATCATTGCTCCCGCTGCTGAAATTTTCTCCCTGCTGAGCTCAGCTCATGCAAAGGCCTCGGGGCTCGCTGGGCTCAGGGAGCTGAGAGTATCCATGTACCTGTGTAGTGAGCTGCCGAGAATACCATGCCTGTATTGTGCGGTTCTGTTGGGCGTGCTGGTTGCTTAGATTCTACAAACGCTCAGGGCTCCCAGGGGCTGGGCAGCATGTGGAGGCGGTGGAGCTGAGAGGCAGAAGGTCTGTTCAGGTCTTGCCAGCTCTGCAGCCGTGGGCCAGCCCATGGTTTCTGACTCAGTGCTGGGTGAGGGCTCCTTCCCCTCCTACTTCAGTGATGGGTAACCTTAGGTCAACCCCCCCACCCTGCCTCAGCTTCCTCGTCTGTAAAATGGGAGCAGTCTTCCCAATAAAAGTCCCTGTCCCCAGAGATGGGCCATGAAGGGAAGGATCGGTTGCAGAAGGTTAGGTTCATCCTCTGTCCTAATTCAGGTCATGGCTGGTAGGTGCCCAGCTGGTGGGTGTCCAGCCTTGTCTGTGTTCTAAGTCCCTCTCCCCGCCCATCAGCCCAGTTGCTGGGCCCAGTCTGGCTGCGGGCACTCCGCAGACTGGTTCCCTGTGTTTGGTCTGCATCCGGTTGGATTTACATAAACAGCGCTGTGTGGTGGCTCACGTGCCTCCTCTTACTTTTCCCTCTTGGCGCGGTGTCTTTAAGATCCATCTGGGTTGCTGTCTATTTGGTCTGAGCTGTTGCTCAGCGTCCACGGGGCAGATCTTGCCCACCCACCCCACTGCCACCAACACGTCTGAGATGGGTGCCCTGACCTGCCCCTTTCAGGGCAGCTTGCATCACTGTTGGGATATTTCTGGGAGTGGATCCCCGCATGCATAGTGGGCACAGGGGTCCCCGCCCCATGTCTCTGCAGAATGCCTGTGCCAGTCTCCATGCCCACCAGGAGGCGGAGCCATTGGCTGCGTGGGTTCGGGAGGGTGAGACTGGAAGGTGAAGTGCTGGCCACTGACGCGGTGGTCAGGGTATGCAGAGGGGAGAGTGTGACCAGGGCCCGGGGCAGGAGAGAAGCTGGTTTTTAAACATGTCACAGGGAGGCAGAGAGGTCACAGGGAGGCT
>PVJC01009607.1:0-45339 GCA_004026665.1 Murina feae | reverse complement strand
CTCTATGTTGATCTCTCAGACTCTTGCCCTCCCCTGCATGTTGTTCTCTTTTTTGAGCTGTGGCCAGGGCTGGGTGCTGCCTGCCTGCCAAGCTTGCCTACTGCCCATCTTCCTCCAGTCACCAGAAAGCAGGGAAAACCCCGCCTCGTGGTCAGGCCAGCCTTTTCCTGCTCCCTGATTCCCGGAAGGGACCTGGGGAGCAGCCAAGCAGGCCTCCAGTTCCCAAGAGCTTGCTTTCCCGCTCCCCGGTGGTACCCAAAGGGCCTGGGGAGCCGCCAAGCAGGCCGCCGACTTTTTCTCACTCACCGGTCCCCTGCTGCCTTCCTTTCCCACTCCCCGGTGCCTCCAAGGGATCTGGGGGGCTGCCAAGCAGGACCCTGGCCCCTGCAGCCTTGCTTTCCTGCTCCCCGGTGCCCCACAAAGGGCCTGGGAAGCAGCCAAGCAGACCTCTGACCTCCGCGGCCTCTTTCCCACTCCCCGGTGCCCCACAAAGGGTCTGGGGAGCCACCAAGCAGGCTGCCAACCCTGTCACCTTTTTCCCAATCACCGGTCCTGGGTCCTGCACTCTTCCGCCCTGCAGCCGCTCTGTGCACTTGGGAGGTCCCTCAGCCTGGCCTGTGCCCTCTCACAGTCTGGGACCCTTCTGGGGATGTCCACCTGTTGGCGTGCCTGACCAGGCTGGGTGATGGGCTGATGGCTGTCTCCAGGCTGGCCAAGCCCCCCAGTAACGTCCCTCACCCCATTGGGTCATGGCCAGCATGGGTGAGGGGCTGATTGGCACTTTCAGGCTTTAAGGCTGCCACAGCTCCCATTGACCCAATGTCCCAGCAAGGCTGGCTGGACGCAGGTTACTGGGGTTTGTTTATCTTCTATAATTGATGTGCTGTGTACTCAGGAGGTCCCTCAGCCCGGCCTGTGCCCTCTCGCAGTCTGGGACCCCTCGGGGGATGTCCACCTGCTGGCGTGCCTGGTCAGCCTGGGTGAGGGGCTGATGGCTGTTTGCAGGCTGGGCAAGACCCCCAGTGGGAACCCTGACCCCATAAGGGTGTGGCCAGCCTAGGTGAGGGGCTGAGGGCCGTTTTCAGACTTTCAGGCTGCCCACAGTCCCTTCAGATTTTGAGTCCCTACTGGGGTACCTCGCCAGCCTGGGTGAGGGGCTTATGGCTGTCTGCAGGCTGGCCAAGCCCCCAAGTGGGGTCCCTCACCCCATTGGGGTATGGCCAGCGTGGGTGACGGGCTTAGGGATGTTTTCAGACTTTCAGGTTGCCCACAGCTCCCATTGACCCAATTTCCCAGCAAGGTTGGCTGGAAGCAGGTTTCTGGGGTTTGTTTATCATCTATAATTGATACACTGTTCCTTTAAGCCTAGGCCTAGGCAGGTAACGAAGGTAAGAAAGCCTCCTGTCTGCTTGGCTTCTATAATTGAGACAATGTTGCCTTAGTATTCGCAGGCAGGACTGCTGCTTGCTTCAACTCTGAGGCTTCTATAATTGAGACAATGTTGCAAATATGTTGTTGCCTGGAGTCAGGAGACACCAAGGCGGCCTGCAAACACTTTTACTCCTGCTGCAATGGAAGCTGCCTGTTTACTCAGCTCCATGAGTGCCGGCCTCCATCTTGGCTGGGTTAATTTGCATACAGCTGCTCTGATTGGCTGGTGGGTGTGGCTTAGGCATCCCAAAGAAATGGTCAATTTCAATATTATACTTTTTTTTAGATAAGATACCTTCTTTCTTTCTCCAGAGGTCACTGATGGGTACATGAAGTAAACTTGAATAACAGATCATTCCCGTTCTTAGTCACTTGCCCATTCCTCTATTGATCTCACCTGTTCAGACTATCTACTTTGGGACATAGGAGCAAAGACAAGGAGCTAGACTATCAGTTTGATTGAATCCATTTAAACCACTAAGCAAAATCAGCCCATGTGGCCTGGTTTTCCTTCTCGGTGGTTTGATTTTATAGTCAGCAATTCATAGCTTTACACAAACGATAACAAATATATCAAAGTATTCTCTCTGATTAATTGGTCTGGCTATAGTACAGAGACTTATTTGTATGAGTGTCTGATGATAATTGTGTACACAGATATTGTATAGCATACTGTGAGGGGGCATGTTATATAATGTAGTGTAGATTTGGGCCAGGGGCATGCACTAGGCTTTGTGTGATTGTATTTCTAAGAGTAGCATCAGGCTCTGTTATTTCTAGGGTACATTTTGATTGCTCACTAATTTACAAGTCTTTCCTAGTTAGTCTTCTAACTTTTCCTAAAGGGGATCAGTGATAAGCATTATTAGCTCCGTAGTGGCATCTAGGGACACTAAAATGCAAGGAAGAAGGTCTCCTGCCATATATAATGCTGCAGGCCTTGGAGAGGATGCCACTGCACAAAGCTGTCTCTTCACATGCTCATCCTTGGAAGCCACTGTTAGAATATGAAAGGTCCTTCTTTTGTTCTATGGGAAATCTTATTGTTGTAACTTGTGTATAGAGAAAGAAAGCTATTTCATGGGTATGTAAATGGATGTTATGTTGTTGTTTTTTTGCTGGAGCTCTCCTGAGGTGAGAAAGTCTATCAGTGAAAAACTTGAAACAAAATAAAACCAGACACTTTAGTAGTTCATATTGCTTTACCACATTAGGGGATCTAAAGAAATGATAAGCCCTACATAGAAAGAGTTTACAGAGGGAAAGATGTAAAAACCAATATTTTAACTCCTTTAAATGAAATGTGAAATTATTATGTACCAAAATGTTTTCTATAACCTCACACAAAGGCATGAAAAATATATTGCATTTTAGAATTTCAATTTTTCACTACCTTCTGTAGCAGGATTGACTTCAGGAAAACTTGAGGAAATCCCCCCAAACTCCCCCTCTCCTTGTATCCAAGGATCCTAGCTCTAGTGACTATTGTGCCAAATCTTCATTTTACTTATGAGAAAACAGATTCAGGGAGCTTTTATTTTGCCGATGTGTGTTTTTGTGACTAAGAGAAGGCTGTTGTTCGTTTCCAACACATGAAAATTTTCCAAACACAAAAGCACAATAATGTTTGTGCTACACTTTGTGCTGCTTTTGCTCAAACTTTGCTTGCCACAAATCTGGTAAATTAAATAAAAAGTAATTGGTGTTGGAGTTGACTAGTGTTCTAACTGAACTGATGGTGTAATTGAATCAAACCAATGGCTGAAATGGGCATTTGGGAGTACTAAGGACTGGTGTGTGCTTTTCCTTTAATCATGTTCTTTCATTATTGAGGAAGTAAAAATGGCTCCCAAGCCTCCATCCTGTCTTCTGAAACTGTCATGCATAGGATAAGAGCAAGGGATTTGGTGTCAAGTAAATCTGTTTTAGTTTGCTCTCTTCTATTTTTTTCTATGTAACTTTGAGGGAACGTATTAACTTTTGACAGAATAGTAACTGCCTTACAAAGAATTGCAGATATTAAATGCTGCAGTACATAACAAAGTTCTTTGAAGGATAGCATCTGTTGTCTTGTGATTATTATTGTTAATAATTTTTATTATAGATTATTACCAATTTTTTTCCTTTGTCTCTTTCATTTAATTTTTCACCCTCCTCGT
The DNA here is from genome assembly GCA_004026665.1 of Murina feae. Taxonomy (NCBI): domain Eukaryota; kingdom Metazoa; phylum Chordata; class Mammalia; order Chiroptera; family Vespertilionidae; genus Murina; species Murina feae. The sequence goes on along the minus strand of PVJC01009607.1, from coordinate 41,749 downwards.
TTTTCTTGTGAAACCTAAAATGTAAGTTAGAAGGGGGAACTATTATGGTCAATGAAAAATCCAGAGGATGGAGTATATCCCAGGATGAGGGAGAAGTCAAAAATCTATATTCATGAAAGAAAATGATCTCTGCTTAAAAGTAAGTGATAAATCTATTGTGGTTTATTCATAAAATAAAAGACATGTTTTTAAGAAAATAGAATAAGAGCTAAATGTAAAAATAAATATATCTCCAAAATAAATGGAGTAGAAAAAGGAATTGTAAAGGACATGTATATTATTATATAATTTATTCAAGTTTAAAAGGATAGAAAAATACAAGCTATTGTTTACAGATGTAACAAAACAATTTAAAAATACATGAGAATCACAATTACCAAATGTAAGCTAGTGGTTACCACCATCCAGAGGAGAGGAATGGGTGGAGGAAAAGGACATAGTGTCTTCAGTTTTATTTGCAATATTTTATTTCCCATGCTGAGTAGTGGGTATGTGAAAATTCATTATAATTACCTTGTACTTTTTAAAAAAATATATATTTTATTGATTTTTTACAGAGAGGAAGGGAGAGTGATAGAGAGTTAGAAACATTGATCAGCTGCCTCCTGCACACCCCCTACTGGGGATATGCCCGCAACCAAGGTACATGCCCTTGACCAGAATCGAACCTGGGACTCTTCAGTCTGTAGGCCAATGCTCTATCCACTGAGCCAAACCAGTCAGGGCATCGCTTGTACTTTTATGTAACTCTTTCTTAGTATTGAAAAAATAAAAACGAGGTAACTTTGGGGGAGTAAAAGAGATATAGGAAGAAGAGGAAACAGATGGTTCAACTATCTAACTATCAGGACATCTACTCAGAAGAAATCAGGGGATTAGTGCAGAGGTGAGCTCAGGGAGAGGATTAAATTCTGTTTTTCTTTTCCTGTTGGAGAGCCACCAATTCGTACTCCTGCTTCTCCCTGAAGTATTCATCAAAGTCACAATTACAATAGCTAACACTCTTTAGGAGGTCCCTGACATATTGTGTTCCTAGAAGCAATATATCTCGGTTAGCAACGTGACATCTGCTCTTCCTTCTTGGAAGGGGGCTGGTGGTAAATGTTTAGGGTTGTGCACAAGATGCCAAGGATCTCCTCTGGTTGGGGGTGTGCATAAGGAGGGGGAGGCTGGAAGAAGTACCCTTCATCTAAAACAGGAGGTGGGTGTGTGCGCGTGCGTCTGTGTGAATCAGAAGCAGTTTATCACCTTAGAATTTATGTCCTATCAGAATGACATAAAGTAAAAACTTCCATAAATTCAAGGGAATTCTTATACTCCCTTCTGTGCTGAAGATGTGTACAGTTCTATTTTGTAGTCTTGTTTCTCATAGAATTGTTCACCCCAACTTCTTGTTCTATTTCTGTGAGCCTGTAGTTTGTAGAAAGCCAATTTTCACTCTTCCTTGTTCAAAAGAAAAGATAAAAACCGAAAAATAAAATCAAGAAAAAATATCCACAAAATCAGAGATTTATCAAAACCATGTAGATCTGACTTTAGGTTTACTAATTTCTCAAGGGCCCTTTAAATTTGCTGCCATTCTAGTTTTTAACATAACAAATGATCATGTGGTATTAACAGTTAGACCAAGTGTTTAACAACAAGCCTTAAATAAGCAAAAGGTATTTGACTTGGAAACTTTATCTTCTAAGTGTTGCCTGGAAGTGAGATATGTGTGGTTGAGAGTCTATTATTGATGCCAGAGAACTTGACATTTGCAGACAGAGAAATTTACATTCACTGTGGCTTGCTACCATGGTGGCTGATTCTTAAATTATTTATGCAAAGAAGCAAATTGTTCTGCTCTTTTTCTGAAATTATGCCAGTTGCATGTTTAACAAGACTAAACTTTACGCTGAAAATTCAGCTTCTTTTTTTAAGCTTCTATTTTTTATCTTGTCACTACTGTTACACTGAGGGAGATGAATCATGATTACATAGTACAACGCTTTGTCCCGGACTCTTGGGAGAGTAGTAGCTAGAAGCTGTGATAGCAGATTCCATAAGCAAAACCTAACAGGTTTATACTTTAGTCGGCAGGCTGTTAATGCTTCTTGAAGTTATACTGCTGAATAAACAAGTTTTGGGCATTATTTTTGCTCAGCAGAATACATGCTCAGTCAAAAAATTGGCGGTTAAAAGACTGTCACCCCAAATCTGTTTGCTATAAAACTAATGAACTTTATGTGCCAAAGTAAACTCAGGCATATCAGAGCTGAGATTTGGTTTACTAAGGAAATTGAAAGGAACAGAGCCCAAATGGTTTATAAGAAGCATAAAATCTTAGAAAAGCAGAATTATTTTGGACGTTAATCACCAAGCCAAATGCAAACCAACACATTGAACATTCACATTTGCTGGGTATTGTGCTCAGTGTTTTTTTACGTAAATTGTCTCATTTATTATGAGCAACCTTTAGTGCGGTAGGCATGACTGTCCAGTCTCAGACAGGAGAAATGACTCAGTTGCAGCCGACAATTAATTAACCACAGAGTAGAACTGGCTCTCTAAAGTTTTATTTAGGTACAGTAAGCTACTGACACATAACTTGAGGATTTGTCATTTCCCAGATTTTCTGCAGTACAAGGAAAAAGTTTGATATCCTTTTTTAAAAAAATTGTTTCTTAGTATCATTAACAGGATCAGAATTGGTCCAACAGATTTTTTCTTTTGTTACTCAAACTGGAAGTATGTTAAGCTCTTAACCATGAACTACATGATCTCTCAACAACATAACTTTGCCTAAACTCACATCAGTAAGCAAAATATTCTGGAGGGAAAATAAACCAGAATTAATATTTTGGGAAACAATTGAGCAGGCCTAGCTTTATTTTTTTCTCTTGCTCTCTTCATATGCCAATACCAAACTTTTCTTTATTCAGTGACTTAATTTGTACTCTAAAGTAAAGCTATTTTTGCTTTATTCTATTTCACATCCTTCTGAACCCTCTCCCCAATATCCTAGGCCATTTTGCTACATTTATTCTTCTATGTTAAATATTTTTCTAGTAAACAAATAAACCTTGAGTTTTTAACTGAAATTGCATTATGCTAATATTAAATTGGAGGAGAGTCAGCATTTTTATTGCAGATTTTCTTATCCAATAACTTATTTTCTGTTGTTCAATATTGCATACTTCAATAGGACTTTGCAGATTTTTTCACTCTTGTGAATTAATTATTTAATATAATTTCTATTTCTAATTGTTTTTTTTTTTTGCCTTTTGGGATATGTTTGATAATGTATATACCATCATATATAGTCTCTTATATATACAGCAGTTTTCCTATAGACTCATAGGAATATAGAAGAAGAAAGGGATTTATTGAGAAAACTGAATAGTTTATGACTTAGGCTTTGAGATACCATGAATGAAAGAGGATATTTCAATAAGAAGACTTTGGTCAAGATTGTTACACATTTTCAGAAGGTAGTTCTATTTTTAATTTTTTGAGGACCCTTCATACTGTTTTTCATAGTGCATTCCCAACAACTGTGCAGGAGGGTTCCCTTTTCTCTATATCCTTGCCAACACTTGTTATTTGTTGATTTATTGATGGTAGCCATTCTGACACGTGTGAGGTGATATCTCATTGTGGTTTTTAATTTGCATTTCTCTGATTATTAGTAATATTGATCATCTTTTCGTATGTTAATTGGTCTTCTGTTTGTTCTGTTTGGAGGTGTCGATCCTAAGTTCTCTGCTCATTTTTTAAAAAAATATATTTTATTGATTTTTCACAGAGAGGAAGAGAGAGGGATAGAGAGTTAGAAACATCGATGAGAGAGAAACATTGATCAGCTGCCTCCTGCACACTCCCCACTGGGGATGTGCCCACAACCAAGGTACATGCCCTTGACCAGAATCAAACCCGGGACCCTTGAGTCCGCAGGCCGATGCTCTATCCACTGAGCCAAACCGGTTAGGGCTCCGCTCATTTATTAATTGAATTGTTTTGTTTTCGTTTGTTTGTTATGATGTTGAGTTTTATGAGTTCTTTATAAATGCTGATTATCAATCTTATCGAATGTTTCATTGGTGACAGCATGGATGGACCTAAAGGATATTAGGCTAAGTAAAATAAGTCAGAGAGAGAAAGACAAATACCATATGATTTCACTTTTATGTGGAATCTAAAGACCAAAATAAACAAGCAAACAAGACAGAAACAGACTCTTAAATGCAGATAACAAGCTGATGGTTGTCAGATGGAAGGGGGTGTGGGGGCCGGGGTGAAAAAAGAAAAAGGGTAAAGAAGTACAGGTAGTAGTTCCATGATAGTCATGTAAAAGTACAGTACAGGGGTTATAGTCAATAATACTGTAATAACTACGTGTGGTGCCAAGTGGGTACTTAAAGTATCAAGGGAAGAACACTTTGTAAAGTTTATGATTGTCTAACCACTAAGCTATACACCTGAAACTAATTCAAAGTAATATTACATGTCAACTGTAATCAAAAAATTATATATATATATATATATATATATATATATAGAGAGAGAGAGAGAGAGAGAGAGAGAGAGAGAGATACACATTTTCAAGAAGCGAAGGAATTTGAGGACTTAGAAAGTTGGAATATGATTATACAACCAGTGTTCAGCTTTTATAATGTGTCAGATTGTATTTGTTAAAGAGTTAATTGTTTGTTTAAAAATACTCTGAATTGCTAAAAGTGAAATGGAAAAACATAAAATGGTAGCTGGAGAGTGAGCAGTATAAAGTAAAGTTTTTCTTGGGAGGAGAGGTATGGCTTTAGAAAGAAGGGATTGAATCTATGGAGAAATGAGTTGAAGGTAGAGATGAGAAGAATAATTGAGGGAACAAATTCTTAAATGGAAAATTATAGGCAAAATGTCTGTAATTATGCTTTGTGAGTATCAAATAGTTCACATTAGGCATATTATGCAATACCATTCTCTTATTTAGTCCCAAACTGTAAATTTTCTGACCTCAGTTTTAAACTTTGTTCTTTTAGTTAGAAAATGCATTAGTCATATGTGTATTGGAGTCTTACATTATTTTAATTAAGAATCTCCTGACCTTTTCAAATTTATTTTAATGGCATTTTTGCAGGAAAAAACACACATAAGTAATTATTTCACAAGTGTAGGTTGCCAAATAATACTTTGACCATATTTTCTATTTTCTATTAAGTTGTTTTAATGTTATGCAGAATGTGTAACTTCATCTTTAGATCATCATCTTCGCTTAGATTCAGCTTATTATGTGCTGGTAGTTTTGCAATGCATATATATGCACTCTCTTATTAAAATTTCATAGTAATACAGCAAGGAAGATAACAGTATCCTCTTTGCTTTATAGGTGGGAAAACAAAAATACAAAAAAGTTAAGTAACATGGCCAAGGTTTCATAGCTAGTAAGTAGTAGAACTGGTATCTGAATTGCTGAATTCTGGATCTAGCTAATGTGTTTTTAATGAATACAGCTGTTGCCTCATTTTAACTTCTAAAATGTAAATTTAAAGTATAAAAACATCAAAATAAAAATCTAATCTAATAAAAGAGTAATATGCAAATTGACCGTCACTCTGAGACACCCAAGCCACGCCCCAGCCAAGCCATGCCCACCAGACAATCAGAGTGGCTGTATGCAAATTAACCCAGCCAAGATGGAGGCCGACAGCCATGGAGCTCGATCAATAAAGGCTTCAGTTGCAACTGTCTGCCTAGGCCGGCTGGGCCTCTACTAAGGCGACATTTTTTCAATTATAGAAGCCATGGAGCTGAAGCAAATAGGAGGCTTTGTTACCTGCCTAGGCCTCTGCTCAAGATAACAAAGTTTCAATTATTGAAAATAAATAAACCCCAGAACCTGATTCCAGCCAGCCTTGCTGGGACATTGTATCAATGGGAGCTGTGGGCAGCCGTAAAATAGTCCTCAGCCCCTCACCCAGGCTGGCCACACCCCCATGGGTTCAGGGTTCCCACTGGGGGGTTTGGCCAGCCTGCAAACAGCCATCAGCTCCTCACCCAGGCTGGCCAGTCATGCCAGTAGGTGGACAGCTCCTGAAGGGTCCTAGACTGTGAGAGGGCACAGGCTGGGCTGAGGGACCCGAGTGCACACATTTTTGTGCACCGAGCCCCTAGTATATATTATAAAATGAGACAAACATACTTAGAATGTTGGGGTAGCTTGGGACACTGCTCATTAAATACAGCATAGTGCATAAATAGCACTCCAGTTCATGTTTTTCTTGCAGAGAGCCTTTTAATTTGTAATGGTCAACTTCATAGTGTGTACAACATCTTTTGGCAACGGAAAACTTATGTTTAAATATACAAAACTCAACACAACATTGTAATACAACAATGTTAAGACATTAAATAGAATGTCCAGTTCCTTCCTGAAGATTCATTCCCCCTCTGTCTTGTCCTTAGTCTGTGGATTTTCTGATGGTCTCAGCTCCACTGTACACAAGAGTGGTCATGTGACTTTCTCCAGCCAATGAAATATGGATGGAAATGAGCTGTGTAGATTTTAGGCAGAAGCTTTATGGGCCTGTATGTGTTCTTCCATGTTTTATTTCTCTCTGCCAAAGATCATCAATATTTCAGATACAGACCTGTATCCTAGAAAGAGAAAATATGAAACTAGGCTTTAACAATCATTGAGGAATCTATAGTTTGAGTGAAAAGTAATCTTTGCTGTAATAACTCACTGAGATTTTGGGTCACTTGTTACCTAACTTATTCTAGCTGATTTTGACTAATTAAAGAGTTATAATTTATTGGTGTTATTATTTTGCATTCAAATTACTTTTTATGTCATCACTGCAACTATGTTTAAAATGACACTTAGGTGACCCAGTTTCTGAGTGCATTTGAGTTTTTTGCTCAGACCATTAAACATGTCTTAAACCCACAACCAATATTGTCAAGATGATGAAATATCTTGAAGGGACATGTTTACAATTGTTTTTCATTCTTAGTGTCTTATATTCTTACTTTGCCAAAGAGACTTCAGATTGACCTATTTCATTTCCATATTTTTGTTTGGTGTGAGATATAAGTCATAGTTAATAAAGTTTTCTATAAAAATAAAAGAGCATTTACACATCTTGTTTTACTCTCTAACTCAATAATATAATTTGTTTCAATTTATTCCCAGAAACCAAAACATTTGGTGAATAAATAGAGTCAATGTATTCAGATATGAACTTTAAATTATATCTAGGCAAATAATAAATATTTAAATACCAGCTGTCTCACCATTTTTTAGGAGGAGTTATCATTAACTGTTTGATTATATAAAATTCTGTTGCTTTCAACTTTGGAAAGGTACCAAGAGTTTTCCATTTGAGAAAGACTTTGATAGCAAATTTTTCCCAATTCCAAAATGTCTGCCCTTATAATTTTGACTTGATGTTTACATTTGAAACTATCGTGTTTTTTTCCATGTGTGAAAGGTTTATATTGATTAACACTTCATGTGTAATTGCCTTTGACATACTGAAGTACTCTGAATGACTGCCTATCTTTTGGAGGTGCGTACATGGATATTCCATAAGAATTTTGCATATGCTAAAAAGATTACTTCAGACCTCAAAACTCCAATTTGTGTAAAAATCTGCCCAGGTTTTTATTATTATAGTGTAGCAAAAGAACAACAATCAAATAAAACTTTCATTTATTAATGATGTGGAAATAGAGATAGAGAGGCAGATAATAGATAAAATGGAAGGAAGGAAGGAAGGAAGGAAGGAAGGAAGGAAGGAAGGAAGGGAGGAAGGAAGGAAGGAAGGAAGAAAGGAAAGAAGGAAGAAAGGAAGGAAGGAAGGAAGGAAAGAAGGAAGGAAGGAAGGAAGGAAGGAAGGAAGGAAAGAAGGAGAAAGAAAGAAAGAAAAGGAAGGAAGAAAGGAAGAAAGAAAGTAAGTTTAGGTAATGTTGTTTATATGGATGGATTTTGCCTTGTTAAAAATTTTCAGCTGGGACCATCAGTTTAGAGCTACTTAAGATATTTGTCTTGATTTAGAACTTTAGGTTAGATAAGATGGTATCGAAGACATATGATTGATAAACGGAACAGCAGAAACAGAATTCCAGTCTAAGGATCATATTCTTTCTAATGACACCTACTTTTTACTAATGTAGACTCTATGCTGTCTATTATTTTTATTGTTACATATTAGAAATAAATAATCTTGTACTTTGTAAGCAATTTCTTTTCATTTTGAAAAAATTATAATATGCAGAGCTCGAAAGGTTAGTGCTTATCTGGCTAAATACCCTCTGAAACTGAGACATTGAGTGTCTCGTCAAGTGTCTCCTAGCTAATTAGGAGCGGATCTAGGGAGCCGGACTCTCAGTCTAGTGCTCTTTCTCCTCTGCTGGTGACCATGCCACTGTATAGGTTGATAAATCAAAGAATAATGAATTATTGTTTGCATTTGGATGGGCAGTGGAGGAGTATTTTTGGAGGAAAGTAGAATATACAGGCAAATAGTGAGGTAATTTGTTGTGTTTGACTTTTAATGAGAAAAGCGACTTGGCAGAGAGGTGTAAGAAATCATGTCATATGTATGCAAATATGACATGTAAGAGACAGAGGGGACAGGGTCAGGAGGAACAAGATTAGTGTCTTGGCTACATAATCAGTGTGACTCTTTGAAAGGAAACATAAACTGGCATACAGATATCTGTGTTTAGGGCTGCCTTTCTCAGAATAGTAGGATGAACATAGATTAGAATAAAAGCAACTCAGATTAGATATGCCATGCTAGAAATTTTAAAATAAATATTAGAAAATTTTAAAATAACACTAGACCCTTAAAGGTACATCACATTTTTTAAGCCAGAATAAAAAAAAATCATAGGAATCCTTGTCTTTAGAGCAAATATAGTTGTCCAGTGAGTGCTAATTTCTTGAGATGAACACTTGATAAAACGGCCCTATCTAAACTGTATAAATTGGTTTATTTCATCACCTCTAATATTGGGACAAAAATATGCACTTTATTTAATTCCAGGTCCCTTAAGATTTCAAGATAAACTACCATCTGAGGTGGTTACAAAAAAAATGTAACGATGCCTGGCCGGTCTGATGAACCTGTGAACCAGGAGGTCACGGTTTGATTCCAGGACAGGGCACATGCCCAGGTTGCAGACTTGATCCCCAGTAGGGGGTGTGCAGGAGGCAGCTGATCAATGATTCTCTATCATCATTGTTTTTCTCCCTCTCTCCTCTCCCTTCTTCTCTTTGAAATCAATAAAAACATATTTTTAAAGTAAAGATTTTACTTTAAATCAGTAAATTTTAAATCAGTATTTTCTAATTAACTGACTATGGAGCAGTTTCTTTGCTTCTCTAAGAACTCACAGTGGTTCCACCAGAGTAGAAAGGAATAATCAAAAGATAGTGCAAGACCTGGCCGGTTTGGCTCAGTGGATAGAGCGTCGGCCTGCGGACTGAGGAGTCCCGGTTTCGATTCTGGTCAAGGGCATGTGCCTTGGTTGCAGGCACATCTCTAGTAGGAGGTGTGCAAGAGGAAACTGATCAGTGTTTCTAACTTTCTATCCCTCTCCCTTCTCTGTAAAAAATCAATAAAATATATTTTTAAAAAAGATAGTACATGTATATTTCATTTCCTATTGCACTTCCTCTTACTAGTACAGATTTTGGTCTGAAATTCAATGCTTTGTAATGTCCTAAGGACTTTTTACTGACAATTTAGTCTGCTATCAAGGTCATTCATTGTAGGCCACTTCCCTGTCCCTACCCGCCTTTTTTGTAGGCTTGTTATATATCTTATTTTATAATTAATGTTTATTGAATAGATTCTTCTTTTAACAGGCAATAAATTCCAGACACACTTCTATTCTCAAAAATAGTAGAAAGGCTTATTGAGATGACTGTGAAAATATCCATAAAAAATTCAGCCTTTAAACATTATAGAGGAGTCTCAGAATTTCTAGGAGCAAGGATGAAAAAGCACTGAGGAAACACTAGAATTTAAAAAGGTGTGATTAATTGAAATTCTAGTAAGAGTCACCAGGGCTGACTGTCATTCATCACACTGATTTGATATGAGGGATGTGAGACTTCAAGGTTAGACAAGGTGAGGTGGAAATTTCACGGGAGCAATGCTTTTCTTTATTCTCTTCTGAACCGAGGTTGTCAACCCATAATAGTCAAAAGAAAGAACAGGAAGCCTTTGAAGAGGCTGCATTCTATAATGTCAGGTCCTGCCTTTGGTTCATCTTTTAAATTTATTCTTATTCTTATTATTTTATATTAATGTGTCTGAACACTTACAAGTATAGGAAGAAAAAGCAGGAATTAAAAAAAAACCAACACATAACTTTTATATCTTAAATGCTCGTAGTACTTTGATAAAAGCATACAAACAAATATTTTTGTAATTAAACTGTCATACTTATCAGATGGAAAGGAACATTGATGTGGTTATTAATATCTTAGTAGGTCAAGGAATAACACAACTCTCCGCATGTATTTGGAAGCAACTTGAGAAGCAGACATAGGAGTTGTGTCTGGAAATGATATTTGGGAAAATAGGTTTGGCCTGTAGCAAAGAAGCTTGTTATTACTTCATGTGTGAATCTAAACTACCAACAAAGTCATTACTAAAAAGCCACTGATCTCCTGTTCGGGAACCTGACTATAAAATTTAGCGCAAGGAGGGGAGAAATTCTGTGCTTCCTGTAGATAGCTGCCTCAAGTCATAGAGACAAGGGAGAAGTGAAGGCGTTTGCTTGGTCCTTCTTCGAAACTCACCAATCAGAGGAGTGAGTCCTCCCTGCACAAGTGAAAGAAAGGGAAAGAATAAAGGACAGAAATTTGAATTGCAGTGAAGTTCCTCCACATGAACACCTGGATGATGAAGTATGCATAGGCCCCTTTACTATTTTAAAGTCTAGGAGATCTGGAATGGATTCCAACCCATTAACAAATAAATGGTGTTTTATATTGTGTTAGGTAAAGTCTCAAGGAAGATTGATAATTTAATTTCTGTCAAAAGATATCTAGAATTAACTTCCTTCAGTCAATTTAAAAGGTATAGCAAAGTTTCAAAAACATAGAGTTTGTGAGGTGGCTTATCTTTGCTTTATTTTTTGGGGGAGAATAAAATATTTGCTTTAAAAATTAATTATTTTTTTCTCTTTATTTTATTTTTTTCATCACCCTTTATCCCCCCATATCGTCCTTGACCTCCACTCCATCCTCCTCCCCTGCAATCACTGCTTTGTCTAATGGCTCCTTGGTCTGCAAAAAATCTCTTCTATATGCCTACGACTGCTCATACTGTCTTCCAACACCTGGTGTCCACGGGGGTAGCCAAGAAGGAGCTGTGCTCCGACAAGAGCATTCTAGGCTAAGGGAAGAGGAAATGCAAGGGCACTGAAGAGTGTTGAACAAGGTGGGTGTGCTCAAAAGCTACACAAAGCCCACGTGGCTGGTGTAACATGATAGAGAAAAGGCAGAAGGTAATTCTGTTAGATAGTGGCCAAGGACCCGACCATACAGAGCATTATAAGGACATTATGCTTCATTCTAACTGCAGGAAGAAGTTATTAGAAGGTTTGAGCTCTAATAACGTAAATTTAAAGATATCACTCTGGGTGTTATATTAAAACTAGACTTTTGGAAAATATGGGAGGAAGCAGGGATACAATTATTAATTAAAATATTTAGTGTCTATTCTATGCCCATTTTAGGAAATGAAAGTAGATTAGTGAATAAAAATGAAAAAATTTATGATATCATAAAACTTATGTAAAAATAAATATATGATCTACCAAGTGTCACTATGTAGAAAAACAACATAGCGTGTTGGGATAGAAAGTGGAGGTGGAGATATATGGACTATTTATATAAAGGGTCAAGGAGAATGTTCCAAATAAGATAACATTTAAGCAAAAAACAGAAGGAAATAAAGTTATCTCCAGGGGAAGGAACTTGAGAATGTGGAAACGGCAAGTGCAAAGGCCCTTACAGAGCATTCCCCTGAGATGAAGCCGGATCAGAGTGAATGAAAGTGAAGGGTAGATGAGGTCATAGGGAGAGTGAGGGGAGAGGTGCTCTAGTGTCTTTTAGGCGATGGATTTTATGTTGGGTGACCTGAGAAACTAGTGGAGGCTCTAGAACAGAGGAATGACACGATCAGACTCCCATTTTAAAAGTAATATTCTGACTGCTGTGCTTAGAATAAATGGTAGAGAAATAAAACTAGATGGTAATGAGGAAGGATGTTCTGGAAGATGGAGATTTATGCTACTCAAAGCTCACTCAAGAAGGGACTAATTGTCCCGATGGGAAAAGTGTTGTTAGCTGTAAGCGGCAACAAGGTTCTGCCTCAGTTTTTACATGAGGTCGCCTTCTTTTCAGAGTGGCCCCGGACAATCACTGAGCAGGGGCCTAAGCAGCTTTTCTACTCAGTTTGGGACCCCTTTCCTGGGCAACCTTTGCTTCAAAGACCCCTGCTCGGTTGGCAGAGACGTTGTCATGTAAGCATCATTGTTCAACAGCAACTTCTGCCCAACCCAGCTTCCCTCCCTTGCCTTTCACAGGTGTTACTCCCCAGTGCACTACTTGTTCTCCTGATTCCATCCCAGTGTCTGCTTCCTGGATAACCCAGCCTATGAAGATGGAAAAAAAAAAGTTGAATTAAAAGGCTGTTGTTGTGTTCTGGCCCACATGGCTTTGTTGTTGGGAGCTTTGAACCATACACTGAAAGATCATGGGCTCGTTTCCATACAGCGCACATGCCCAGGTTGTGAGTTCAGTCCATGGTTGGGGTGCAGGTGGGAGGCAACTGATCGATGCTTCTCTCACACCAAGTTTCTCTCTCTTTTCCTTCCCTTGCACCTCTCTCTCTCTCTCTCTCTCTCTCTCTCTCTCTCTCTCTCTCTCTCTCATCATAGTGCTTTTGACTACATTAGTGTGAGAAGAGATCTTGAGAAGAAGAGTATGGCTATACTTTGAGGGTGCAATGAACAGTGATTGTTAGTGGGTTGAATTTGGGATATAAGAAAGATTGGAGTCAAGGTTGACTTCAGGTTTTTGCCTTGGAAAATTGGAAACATGGAGTTGCTTTTTTTCTTTGCCAAAATGGAGAAAATGTTAAAAAGAGCAGGTGGGCTGGGGGTGGGGGTAACTTCAAAAAAATTGAGTTTGTGGGTAGCATGTTAATTTTACCAAATTAAGTTGGTTGGGTTTCCAAGTCTGAATTTTGGTGAGTGGTCATTGAGAGAGAGAGAGATGCACAGTGGAAAAAGGAGACATGTGTTCTACTATTTGTAGTACTTTAAACAATACAAAAAATGTTATCAGCCTATTGTAGTATTTAAGTCATAGGAGTGGATGAGCTAACTTACGAAATAAGAGTAGATAGAGCAGAGAACTACTTCACCTTAGGCCACTACACAGTTTAAAGGTCAGAGAAATTAGGAAAAGCTAATTAAGAAATCTGAGAAGGCTAACTACAGAGGAAGCAAGACGTAGGAGAGCATATACAAAGGGCTAACTTAAAGGTATTTCAAGAAGGATTATCTGATTCAAATGTTGGAAGTTACAATATAATAAAGACATGAAACACTACAACTTACAGAGGAGTTGATGACCTTGATAAGGGTGAAGCCTGAAGCCTGAAAGATGGGATTTGGAAAGGAAACGCTGGATATTAAAGTGAGATGATGCAAATACATAGCACAGCTCTTTAAATGAGTTAGGCAATAGCTGGAGATAGGTATATCGCTAATGGCATTTATTTACTTGACTTCTATTATATATGTCAGTTAATTGTGCCAGACATTTTTATGTGCTCTACAGAAATCTAATCTAATATTCATACCAGCTCAAGGAGAGAGACTATTGTTGTTTCTGTTGTAGTTGGGAATTTGAAGACAGTGATATTAAATATACCGCCTACGGTCACAGAACTAGTAAGATGTGCTGTGGTACTACAGCCCAGGTATCAGTCTTGCCAACCTTCTTGCTATGTAGCGTAGGGCATTTGTATGTGGGAGTTTACATACTGATGGAAATGTTAATACATGGAAAATTTGATGTATGCAAGGAGAGGGAAATTATAGGAGCAGATCCCTTGAGTATGCAAGAAGGAACATAAATGCATGCATGAACAGAGCATTGGCCTTAGATAGAAGCAGGAACAGTGCATCCATTGTGACAACAGAAGGCTAAATATTGGTGTGCAAACGCCAGCAAGGATTTAGCTTTGGTGCCAGGAAAATGAGGACGTTCTCTTCTGATGGTTTTTAATTTTCTAGTGAATTGTGAAGCCAGTCCAGTTTAGAGTGAGAAAAAGGGTGAAAGTGATGGAACAGTGAGGAGAAAACGGAAGGTCTGAAATAGTGTGTGTGTGTGTGTGTGTGTGTGTGTGTGTGTGTATGTTTTCTCCTTTGTAGACGGGAGAATAGAATGACTATGGAAATACGAAAGGCTTGCCTTGAAGTGGTGAGAACCGAGAGCCTACTTAATATTTGATGTCATAAAAATAAAGTGAGTCCAGTCAGCACATCCTTTAAAAAAATAATCCAAATTCCTTTAAAGTTTTCTCATGAATTTTTCTTCCTGTTTCATTACTTTTTCAAAAAAATTATCTTTATCGTTGAAAATACTACAGATATTCCTCTTTTTCTCCCTTTGACCCCTCCACTTTTTAGTTGTCTCCTGAACCAGTGCTAGTTTGCAAGGTTTTGCTTGGTTTACTTTAACACACTGTGCTCCACATTTGTTTTATTTAACTTCAACTTACACTTATATAATGATGCCACTGGAGGAAGAAACTCAAGGCATGTTTGGAATAAACAATAACTATAATTTAATACATGGAGAGACTGTTCTCAAAGGATAAATGACTCATTCTAATATTCATGTAGGCTGAGATGGAAATAGAAATACTGTTTTGACTTCCTATTTTACTTGTTCTTCCCTAATCCTATTTTCCCTTTAGTGATTCATTTTTCCTCTAAGGAAAAATGTGATTTACTAATATGAATGATCAGGTTGCCATTAGAAATCTAAACTGGGATACAAAATATCTTGTAATGTTTGACTCTAGGCAAAGATTTGAACATCAAAATATATCCAAGAAACACTATCTGTAATATAAAATTATTACTATAATTATGATGTAAGGTTTTTTTGAAATTATTTTTATGGTAAATTTTATGTACACAAGTTCTAGTTAAACAATAATTAACTTCCCTTTACATATCACTCAGTTTTAAAAATTGTCAATTCATGGCCATTTCTTTCATCTATGACATGATCACATTTACACATTATAAAGGTAATACTTTTTTTGATGATAGTAACACTGGTAGAAATGATTTGAAATATACATATATGATTTACATAACTTGGCTATTGGTTGGATGAGTGATGCTCTAAAATATTCTGATGGGGAAATATTGGTGCCATTTTTGTTCCTTTATTCTTCAGTTTAAACATCACTAGTATTCTACTAAACTATCTTATAGTATTGTATTCTCCTTAGTAGTACTTAAAATCACAATTACATATTTATGTAACTTTTAAAATAAACTTTATAATCAGATTAAAATTGTACAAATTGTGAAAATGAAAAATGAATTTAACTGTTACTTGATATCTTGGATTTTGAGAGAGGAAGCAGAACATGTAGGAATATACCTAACTTAAATAGAATTTTAATAAATGTGCTTTTGAAAACAAATACGCATATTGTTCAAACAATAGTTTAGATTAAATTGTTTATTTTTCCTAAAAAAAAACAAACAAAAATTCACCTACTTCTGGGAATTGCTTGGATATGTTTGTTGTAGAATACAATAGAATACTTCATTTTGTAAGTTTTACCTCAATAAAGCTAAACAAGAAAGTACAATAGAAAGAGGCTACAACTACAGTGTAAAGTGGGAAAAGCCCAATAAAAAGAAAAGGAAGCAGGTAGGTAACCTTTTCTTGGTTGGATTAGTTACATTCTTGCTACAAGCCAGGGGGTGGGGCTGGTTCTCTTTTATTCTATGATTCTGTGAAAAATAGAAATTGATTTCATTAAAGCAATGACTCAGGAGGTTAACTTACAATAACAGTTGGTTTAACCCTTAGCTATCACAAAGATAAAAGATGAACATGACTTTTATTTCTAAAATTTTTATTGGAGTCCATATTGGCATTTCAAATGCAACAAGCCATGAAAAGTGACTCCCCTCCTACTCTGCCTTCACCACTTGTAACGACATTAGGGAGGAAGAGAGAAAGCCTGTGCTTTGATCATCAAAATACAGTGTCTACATAAATTGAGCTCTTACAGGATGGCATAATCGGAGTTGGTACTTATATAAACACAGTGGGATAGATAAAATGCAACCTTATCTGTTCACCTTGGACATTTCATAATTCCCACTGTAAGGAAAGCTATCCCTAGCCATCTCCTCTGCCTTCTACCCTAACACTTGGAAGAAATATAAAACTCCAGTAACATGTTTGATCACCAAAGTGCCAGACATTGGAGTACAACCCTGTTTATATACGAGTCTGATTAGTATTCTTTGGAGAGTATTCGCTTCATTGGTTCTGCTCTCTCTGAGAGCAGACAGAGCCCTGAAGTGAGACGGTCCTTACTTTGAAAAGCATAACCTCTCTGGAAGCTGCTCTCCTTTTAATGAAGTGAGCCATCAAGATAGAAAAGGATCTTTTACTTGTCTTATGACTAATATACATGGATAATTGATTTTCTGATGTGAAATACATGATACACTTTTGAAATCATGTTTTGCTCCAAACTGTTGGCAGCAATTTATTTTAGACTTTAAAGTACCATCTGTTATTCTCTCCCTTTTAATTTAAATTTTGTTTTGATTGTGTGAGTCCTTTGACTCTGGACACTCCTCTTTCTCTAGGCTGATTGTTTTGTGTGCTTTTTGGCATCCAAAAAAGGCAAGTGGGGTATATCATGAAAAGAATCCTTTTTGAATAGCAATATCATTTAATGCAAAATCCCTTTGCAGTTCCAATAAATTTGCACAACTTTAAAATTCCCTGTATCCTTAAAAACTTCCCCCAGATTATAACAATAGTGGCCACATTGTTTGTCTCATTTCTGTTTGCAAATATTAATAAAACAGTCATATAATGAGAGTCTTGCCAGTTTGGTTAAATATACTATTCTAATTAAGAAATTAGAGCTCTGGGAGAGACACAAGCATTTACTTAATTGTTCCTTCATTATTTAATTCAGTAAGTGTTTATTATTCATATGTGTTATGTTTTGTGTTAGAATGCTAAAACTTAAAGTTTAGGTAAGGTCCATCTATACTTTATACTATGCATATACCTAAATTAAATCTAAAATACTATTGTCATGGCAACCAAAGGTTTGTTTTTGTGCTTAAAATATAATTCTGAATAAATGGAAGCCAAATGACTTTATGAAGCACTATGTCAGGGTTCTGCAATAATTTGATAACAGAAAATAAGTGCTTGCGATTAGCACACTATCCTCCAAAAGAATCTGTGACAGTTCCATTCTCAGCTTTTCAGTAGCTATCTTTTCAAATTCCATTTCTATATGAAATTCTTTTGGCGATAGTTTCATTACCTAAAACAGTGACTGGCAATAAATATCGTTAAGTTAGTGAATGAAGCAGTTAATTACCATTGTCAATCATAAATACTCATCAGAAAAATTTTCATTAGGCAGCATTCGTATTTTAAACAAATGGTCTTTCATGCCCAAAATTAGAAGATCAAGTTGACAGTCCATCAATTAAAGACATAAATACACCTTTCTATTTCAAAATTCAAAATTAGGGATGTAGTGCTTGGAATATAACAAGATCTATGACATTAAATGTTAATATCAACTGAATTTTAATGGTTATGCGGTCTTATACATACTAAATTTATGAGTTTGTTTTGGTTTTATAGTTATACGAGTTAGCATAAATCATTTATAAGTAGCTGTAGTTGTTAAATATTGCCCCCTAAAAGGAATGAGAAAACTAACCTGTCTGGTCTCACTCTCAGGGGCCACTGCAGATTTTAAAGGGCAAAGAGTGACATTTACTGTGAGTGAATGAATAGATTGGCACTGCCTTTAGTGGTGAGAGTGATGATGGAGAAAAAATAAAGCTGTTTTACTGTTTACCTAATCTACTTTTGATTCCTGAAAAACACTGAAAGATTCCCCCTCACTTTTTTTTTTTACTTTTTTACTTTTTAGACAGATGGTAAAGACCGAGGTCAGTAGAAAGCATTTTTCTTTATTATTATGATCAGAAATGTCAATTTGAAAATTGAGGTTGAAAATGTTAAAGACAAAAATACTCCAAAATACAACACAGTAGTGCAGAGTATTTTTTAGCACCAGATATGAGCCTGCCAGAATTTTAGGTGCTTGAATTCAGCAGTGTACACAAAAATGCCCCTGACCTTATGGGTTAATATCCCTTCCTACATGAAGACAGAGAGGAGTGGGAAGAATACTGGAATGGTAATTTGGAAGAGTAGTGTCCACTCAGAAGCTAACTAACTTTCTTTTTTAAATGTAATATATATTTTTATTACAGTTAATGTACAATATTATATTAGTTTCAGGTGTACAACCCCACGATTATATTTTTATATAACTTACAAAATGATCACTCTGATAAATCTAGTACCGATCTGACAACATATATAGTTATTACATATCATTGACTATATTTGTTACGCTGTTCTTTACATCCCCATGACTACTCTGTAACTACCAATTTGTACTTCTTAATCCTTTCACATTTTTCACTCATCCCCTCAATCCTCCTCCCATCTGGCAACTGTCAAAATGTTCTTTGTACCTATGAGTTTATTTCTGCTCTGCTTGTTCTTTTATTTTGTTCTTTTTTTAGATTTCATATATAAATGAAATCATCTGGCATTTGTCTTTCTTTGCTTGACTAAGTTTACTCAGCATAATAACCTCCAGCCATGTTGTTACAGATAACAAGCTCTAATTCTTTTTTTATGGATGAATCATATTCCATTGTATATATACATCACAATTTCTTTATCCATTCATCTATTGATGGGCACCTAGGCTGCTTCCATATCTTGGGTATTGTAAATAATGCTACATAATGAACATATAGATATATATGTTTTTTTGTTTTGTTTTGTTTCATTAATTCTTACACAAGGATAATTTTTTTCTACTGTTTTTTTCAGAGAGTGGGAGGGAGAGAGACACACACACACAACATCTGTTGGTTGCCTCCTGCATGTACCCCAACCAGGGCGATGATTGAACTGGCATCCCAGGTATATGCCCTTGACTGGGAATAAAACCTGCAACCCCTGGTCCGAGTGCCAACACTGTAACAACTTAGCCAAACTGGCCAGAGTGGATGTATGTTTTCCTGATGTAGTGTTTTGGGTTTCTTCAGATAAATACCCAAAAAGGAATTGCTGGGTCTTCCTTGGTCTCTTGTTACAGACTTTGTTTTAAAGTCTATTTTGTCTGGTATAAGTATTGCTAGCCTAGTTTTTTTGTTTCCATTTTCATGAATATCTTTATTTCATTCCTTTACTTTTTTTGTTTGTTTCTTTTGATCTGAAGTGAGTCTCTTGCAGACATTGTATGTAAGGGTCTTGTTTTGTTATCTATTCACTCATAGAATATATTTTGATGGAAACATTTAATCTGTTTGCATTAAAAGTAATTGTTGATAGATATGTATTTATTGCTATTTTATTGTTATTATATATATACTAGAGGCCCGGTGTACGAAATTTGTGCATGGGGGCTGGAGGTGGGGTCCCTCAGCCCGACCTGCACCCTCTCCTTAAAGCTTCCATGGGGTGGGGGCATTAACCACCAGCCCAGGGCTCAGCCCCAGCCAGATATTCACTGCCCCCTTCTTCCCCAGCCTCCCCACCACCATCTTGCTCCCATTCCCTGCCCCGTCCAGCAAGGGTAGCCAAGGCCCATCAGTCAGGGCACTGCTGCTGCAAAGCAGGAGCACCTCCACCTCTGGACCCTCAGCCCCTCCATTTGGGACCTGCCAATAGCTGGCAGCAGGTGTCTCCTAGGCTGCAGCCAGCATCAGGCTCTGGGTCCAGTTCTCTGTCTCCCACCTGACTACAGGTGGGCGGCTTCTCCATGTCCCCTGTGAGGCAGTGTGGGTGGCTTCTCCAGCAACTGCGGCCTGGATCATGGGGCAGAAGGCTTCTTAGTCTCCTAGACTGCAGTCAGCCTTAGGAACTGGGGCCTGGCTTCTCAGTCTTCCCAAAGACATTGGGTGGGTGGCTCACGGGGCAGGTGGCTTCTTCATTTCCCTGGCTGTGAGGATTCTTCATCTCCTGGCCGAAGCTAGCCTCAAGTGCTGGGCTGGACTTCTCTGTCTTCCCTGACATCTGCGTCTCCAACAGACCTGGGGCGGTCAGAGCCGGGATGCTTGTGTGGTAGCTGTGGCTGCAATGCCAGTATCCCAGCTCTAGCCTCTGCCATCTTGGCTGAATTAATTTGCATACATCCACTCTGATTGACTAGGGGCATGGCTTGGCTGGTGGGCATGGTTTAGGTGTCTTGGAGTGATGCTTAATTTCCATATTACCCTTTTATTAGACTGTATACACACACACACACACACACACGCAATATATATATATATATTGTCTTCTTAAAAAGGACCCTTAAACACTTCTTCTAATATTGGTTTGGTGGTGATGAACTCCTTTCCTTTAGCTTTTTCTTGTCTGGGAAACTTTTTATTTGATCTTTAATTCTAAATGATAGTTTTGCTGTGCAAATTAACCATGGTTGTATTCCTTACTTTAAATCAGTTTTGATATTTCTTGCCACTCCCTTTTGGCCTGCGAAGTTTCTGTTGAGAAATCAGCTGACAGTCATATGGGCACTCCTTTGCAGGTAATTAACTACTTTTCTCTTGCTGCTTTTAAGAGTCTCTCTTTGTCTTTAACCTTTGGCATTTGAATTATGATGTGTCTCAATATGGGCCTCTTTAGATTCCTCTTGTTTGGGACTCTCTATGCTTCCTGCACTTGTAAGTCTATTCTTTCAGGTAGGAGAAGTTTTCTCTCATTTCTTCACATAGATTTTCAATATCTTGCTCTCTGTCTTCTCTTTCTGGTGCCCCCATAATGCAAATGTTGGTGGGTGCACTGGCTCTGGGGTCTGATGGAAGGTGCAAAGTCAGCCACTGCCTGTATCCCTCCTGGGCCATCCAGCATGAGCTACAAAGCAATCTTCAGATGGTTGCTACTTGTGTCGAGCTTGGATGTATCCAGGAGAGGTGAAGCTATGAATCAGAGCAGACTGATTCACAGCATAAGACAAAAGAAGCCACTGGAAATGGCTTGGCTGAGACTGCAAGTAGGGAGGGGAAGGGTCTCAGGGAATCACCAGGGTGGCTGAAAAGTGTGAGCCTGGTTGAAGGAGATTCAGATATGGTACAGTCTGTCAGCTTTGTGGTGGGGAGGGCTCAGTAAAGGAACAATGGCCACTGCCAGCACTTCTGCCTGAGAGAAGCTGCCCTCCAACCCCTCAGATAACTTATTTCCTCCCCCAAATCCCTGGTTCCTTTCAAGCTGCTGCCTCAGCACTAGAGCTCAGAGGGAGTTAGTCTGAATAAGTCCATGTGTGGGCCACACTCTACCACAATCTGTGAGCTAGAACTTATGGAGATTTTTCTTTCCAACACTGGAACCCTAGTTGTGGAGCTGAGATCCCTCACTTCTCAGGGTGGACCTATGCAGCAAAGATATCTCCCCTGATTTTTAACTGCCACATGTGAGGTGGGGCCAGTTTGTTCCATGTCTCTCCCCTCTAACTGTCTGCATGTGGATTCCTCTTTATATCCTTAGTTAAAGGGCTTCTGTTCAGCTAGATTTCAGGCTGTTTCAAATGATGTTTGTTCTGTAGTTTGGTTGTAATTTTGATGTGGTTGTGGGAGGTTTTGAGTACCATGTTTACCTCTCCTTCATCTTGACTAGAAACTGCTAACTAGCTTTTTGATGTTGGCAGACATTTTGCTTTTGCTTCCTCATCCATAAAATGTGATGAAGTTGGCCTTTTAATTTGAAATAATTTCAAACTTATAGAAAAGTCCCCAAATTACAGAAAATTTCTATAAAATGCTATCCATAAAAGTTTCACCAACTGTTACAATGATGTCTTATTTTATAGCAAAAGGATACAATTCAGGATCACCTATTCACTGTAGATTTTATGTCTCTTCCATTCTCTCATATCAGAACTGTTCTTTAACTCTTTCTTGACCTTTATGATCTTAAGAAATGTGAATATTACAAAAAAAGAAATTTGAAGATTACAGGCTGATTATTTTATAGAATTTGGCATTGTCTGGTGCTTTCTTTTATTAGATTCAAGTTCTGCATGTCTTAGCAGTGATTCTGTGCTCTGTTCCCTGCATTCCATCAGATGGCACTTTGAATTGTTTGGTACCATCACTGGTAATGTTAACTGATTATTTAAGTTATATATTCTAGATTTTTCCACTGTTTTAAAAAATTATTTTTTAAAATAATTAATATGTATTTTGTTAGGAGATGCTTGGATGATACATAAATATCCCATTTTTTGTTCAACTTTCACCCACTACTTTTGTTGATGTTTCTTGCCTGGATTCATTATTATGATAATGGTTGACAAATAGTACTTATCAAATTCCATAATTTCTTCTGCATTTACTAGTTTTCATTTTAGTGTATAGAAGCCTTTACTATTTATTTATTTACTTGTTTGTTATATAATTGACATAGATTTATTCAGTGGGATATAATCTATTACTATCACTGAGTCTTTTGATAAATTCTCTCAGTTTTGACCAGTGAGGACCCCTTTCAAGCTAGCTTATGTGTCTATCTGACATGGTTCCATCTTTATTTATGCATTTCCTTAATTTTTTGAATAACACATTCCATGAATATTTTGCAATTTTTTTCCTAGTTCTAGAATTAGCTATTTAACCAAAGCAGTTCTGGTAGGTATTAGTAATGTGTATGCTGATGCTATTGGGGTATCACTGTTTTTAGACTCTGCCGTTAGCCAGATCTAGTACATATATATCTATTTATCACCTAGATTTCTACTTTTTCATATTTTTACTTCTTTCTCTTTTAGTGAGAAAGCTTAAATTCACTTGCTTATTTATTTAGTTTTCCAATCCCAGTGGGCTGCAACCTACTTGGAGGCCTTCCTTCCCTTCACCCCAGCCAGGTCTTTCTCTTTCCTTACTTAGAACTGGCTAATGGTTCTTTGTCTGAATTTGAATAACGAAAATAGTGGCTATAAAGATTATTTTAAAGTTAGGATAAATATGTAATATTTAAAAATTTATCAATGTAATATAGATTACTGAATTAATAATATATCTTATTAATAAAGTAAAGTACAAAATATATTTTTAGTTTTCCTGGGTGTACCTTCATTTGTCTGGTCCCTTAAAATCTAACTTTCTTTTTTAGTGGCAATAGTAGTATCATCAGACTCTGCATTTGCTGTTTACACTGTTTTTTAGTCTTCAAAGGGGAAAGGAATGAATACATGGATTTCATTTGGCTTACTACTGAGGTTATGCTCTCCAATATTTTTGAAAAAAAGAGAGCATTTTTAATTAAAAAAATATGAGTAAATTACAATAAACTCTCTAAGGAAAGGAGAATCCAGAAACTTCCCATAGTTTATGAGCTTTGCAAAAAGTTAAAAATGGAAATGTCCTGACATTCTTATTTTGGAAAGTTGAACTTAAAAATAAAACACAGACCTGATTAAACATTGGAGCATAACTTTACAAAGACAAAAAGTCTGAGAACAAATAAATCTGAAAAAGATAGGACAGTGCTGTGGGGAAGGCAATATTCTCCCAAGGAAAAATATAATGAGTGGGGACCAAATGTATTTGAATGGTCATTGATGATCAGATAATCCTCTGGGGAGGCAGACGGGCATATTTAGTGAGTGTTATAACTAATGAAAGCATCACAACTTGAAAAACTGGCTTCTTTGATTTTTCTCAGCTATTATTCATTCCTGTAATTTTTCTAACACCTGGAGACATGCCACTTTTGACTTACAGGAGCATTTCATTTCCACATTTTTTCCATGGCCATTTTTAAATTTTTGAATTCTGGTTCTTTTTTTATATATATAAGAGACTAGTTTTTAAATACATAGTGAGATTCTCCAGCTGTTTTCCAGGATCTCTGCCCCTGATTTTCCCCCTCTGTCATGATGAAGATATATCACCAACTTGTTCCTACACTGGCTGGTGAGTTTCAAGTTTTCTGAGTAAGAAAATTTATTCAGTCATCAAAAGACTGCTTTTAGAGCACTTACTAATGCAATGCCCCCATTTGAAAACCCTGCCTCATATAACATACTTGTAGTCATGGGAATGACTAGAAAACCCCTAATAATTATGGTATCCCAGAATTCTCCGTGTCAATTTGGTTATTTTAATAAGGTTCTTAGTTTTAACTAACAGAAACTAATTCAGCTTAACTTGAGTAGAGAAGAAAGAATCTTGGAAAGAATCAGTGGAAAGTCTCAAAAATCCTGCTGAGGAAATTAGCAGGAAATAAATGTGGCTCAGCTGCGGGGTACACACGCAGCCAGGATCTGGATAGAGCTGATCTGGGTAATGGGTAGCTTATAGAGAGAGAACTGGGTTAGGAAAGGAGACAGTCTTGTGGTTACAAGCATCTAGAGTCACTGAAAGTCCCACTTTGTTTGGGATAATCATGGTATATATCTCTGAAAGTCCCATGTCCTAGGAAACTTTTTAGTTCCAGGAAAACTGGGATGGTTGGTCATCATTTCAGTAACATTTGGATGAAATTCTATCTTCTTGGTACAAAAATGAGATTTAAATATCTCAATTAAAATAAAGTATAATGCTTCATGGTTAATATATAAACCCCTGAAATTGGTCGGGGGGAGGGGGGCGGGGAGGCAGAGGGTAAATTCTTTTAAAATAGTAATGTAGCAGGTACATTAACTTAGTCACTATCGTTAGCCTTTTAACCCATAATCCCATGTAGGCACAACCACAGTTAAATCTATATAAAATTTCTCTATGTGCTATGTAATCCATTTTTTAAAAAATATTTTTATTGATTTCAGAGAGGAAGGGAGAGGGAGAGAGAGATAGAAATAGCAATGATGAGAGAGAATCATTGATCAGCTGCCTCCTGCACGCTCCCCCACCAGGGATCGAGCCCACAACCCAGGCATGTGCCCTTGACCAGAAAGAGGGATCCTTTAGTCTGCAAGCTGATGCTCTATCCACCAGGCCAAACTAGCTAGGACTGCCTGATTCATTTTAAGCTCCTCATTCCTCTGACTATTTCAATGTTCACTGAAATCTTCCTTCTGATACCACTGTTTGGTAACTCCTAATATGGGATCTTACCGTGTCTTTAATTTGTTGGTTGATGTCTTCTGACCAGGGCTTAGCTCTATCGACATTATCTCACTTAGTTCTCACAACAGCTCTACAAGGTCCTATGGTGTCAGTATTTTACAGTCACAGCAATGAACTCCGAGAGGGTTAGCTACTGGCTTTGGGTCACATACCTAGTCACGGGCAGAGTCAAAATTGAATGAATATTTATTTGATTTCAGAGTGCATGCTTTAGCAACTTCATCTCAATTGCATCTCAATGGTCACTGGCATTTTTTTCAATTGTATTTTCAGAGGGAAATAAAGTCCTTTGGGCAGGCATATCTGCTGCAGTGGCTGCATATTGAAAAGCAGTGGTTCTCCAGCCTAGAGAGCTTTAAAAGTCTTGCTACCTAGGCTTCCCCCATAGACATTTGGATTGAGTTTAGTGTAGGTGCTGACCATTTTATATATATACTAGAGGCCCTGGCATGAGATTCATACACTGTGTGTGTGTGTGTGTGGGGGGGGGTCCCCTCAGCCTGGCCTGCGCCCTCTCACAGTCTGGGAGCCCTCTTGTAGTCCAGGAGCCCAAAGAGGATGTCCAACTGACGGCTTAGGCCTGCTGCTCATGGAGAGCAGGCCTAAGACATCAATTGGACATCCTTAGTGCTGCTGGGGAGGCAGGAGCGGCTGGGAGCACGCTGACCACCAGGGGGTAGCTCCTGTGTTGAGCATCTGCTCTCTGGTGGTCAGTGCATATCATAGTGACCAGTCATTTGCATTCAGTTGATTTGCATATTACCCTTTTATTATATAGGATAAACTTCACTAGGTGATTCTTATATACTGCTAGACTTCTAAAACCACAGGTATAGTATGTTAACTAATATCTCTCTAACTGCAAGACTGTGAACCCTAGAGAATGAGGAACTGATCCTAGGGAAGATGAGACATCAGGAAGGTAGGGATATGAGCAAACTTGTGAGACTTATATTGCAATCAGTATATAAATAGACATTAAAGCTTAGATAAGCTGCTAGTCCAAAGGCACACAGACCCATGTGAAGCAAAAATCAACCTTATTAGTGTTCTCATGTCAAGAGATAGATTTATAATTTTTAAAATACCTTTTTCAGAGAAAAATGTTAATAATTTGAAAATTTTAGGCTCAAGTTAGTTTAAACAAATATATGTCTTATGGAAAATTTAAGTATCATCTGACTACATCAAGGTTTTTCTGAAGAATAATGATCCCTGTTTTCATATTAATACCAGCACCGTATTGATTTCAGCTGTTTTCACATTTTATCACATTCATTCCCTTCATCATCCACTATTTCAATAAAAATGCACAGAACCATTGAAAAAGGCAACTTAGTAACCCACCATGGTGCTCCCTTTAAGTAGGTATTTTCTCTAAATGAACTTGTATTGTATCTGATAATGAGCGAACGCAATACAAATCACATTTCCAGCTTTGACTTCCAAAAATCCATTTGTAGTTTTGAACTCTTCCCAGGTGAAATAAAAGTAACTACAAAAAAATAGACCAAGGGGAGGATTCCAAGTCTAGACAGCTGGAAACTTGGAGAGAGATCAAAATTCCAGGCAGATATGCAGGTGATATATAGTCACTGAAATAAAAAGCAAGATAAATAGCCGGAAAGGCAACAGTAATAACCTGAAGATTTTTCAAAACTGATCCCCCTTTTTCTAGGGCAGTGGTGCTTCTGGAATTCTGTTAAGGCAGAACCTGATTCTTAGTTTAGCTAGTTGGGTTGTCAGGTTGAGCACTTGAGTGTTGTGACCTGAGAGGCAGTCGGAGGGCAGTGATTTTTGACAGCATAATGGACAACCCCAAATCCTTTTTGATTGAATTATGTCATTGTTAAAGACAGGGTCATTATATTCTCTTGAAACAATTAACTAGCTTACCCTGAATTATCTGCATAACTGTTGATACATGACAGCTCTTAGTTGTAAAGAAAAAAAGTATATTAAATTTTTGAATGTTTTTGTTCTGGATTTGAAATGACCACATTGAAATCTAAGTTGAAAATAGTTTCTAGCATAGGACTATATATATCACTTTATAGGAAAAACACAAACTCAGTGTGAAAACAGATGTGGTACTTCGGCATAGCACGAACAGGGTAATATAGTTGTTAAATTGGCTTCAAACACCAGCACATATATTTAAAAAAAAAAACTTGACAGAGAAAACATATCTCTTGTGATTGTAGGCAAGACCATCTGTCAAAGGAAGAATTGAAACCATATTTCCATTAGAGGTGGTCATTGATCATTTGGTGAAGATTTCTGTAGACAAATTGCATAGACCATGTCATCTTCCACTATCTTATCTTACGTGTACAGACCTCAGACATTCTTCAAGAAAAGGCAATTTTAGGCTCAGATTTTGAACAGGATTGTAAAAAAGTGTAATTTTAGGAAAGGCACTCAATAGACATCAGTGGAAAAAAAATAGTGGGAATAAACAGAGGCTTGTGTGTTGGATCTGAGTACCAGTTAATCAGCTATATACTCTTATAGGCTGAAGCAAAGAAGTAACTCCAATTTAAAAAATTAAAATTTAATTTATTTATTTGGTAGTTAAGGGAAAAATAGAAAAAGACTTGTAAATGAATTAACTGGAAAATCAATAGACAGATTTTTAAAAAGTTTTTTTTTCCATATGGAGAGCTCTAGAAAGAAACATTACCAAATTAATATAAATACCTGAATCATTTGATAGCTTTTAAAATATGCATACAAGTAGTATATTAATATCTTTATTATCCTTGAACACTGATAGAGGGGGAAAATGTATATACTATGCCTTCTCAGTAAATGTAGCTTCCTGTTAATTTCTATAAGTTTACAGCAATTGTTTTTTTTAAATGACATGTCTTAAACTTTCCATATTTTAAATCTCCTCTATGTATAATATTAATATGTACCTTAGTGTCTGCATAGTATTCACATCTCGTAGGTTTATATACAGATCAAATAAGAAATGCTGTTTTGATTCTTCATTATTAATATACTAGAGGCCTGGTGCACAAAAATTTGTGCACTCAGGAGGTCCCTCAGCCTGGCCTGTGCCCTCTCGCAGTCTGGGACCCCTCAGGAAATGTCAACCTGCTGGCATGCCTGGTAAGCCTGAGTGAGGGGCTGATGACTGTTTGCATGCTGGCCAAGCCCCCCAGTGTCGACCCTCACCCCATGGGGGTGTGGCCAGACTGGGTGACAAGTTGAGGGCCGTTTTCAGGCTGCTCACAGCCCCTTCAGGTTTTGGGTCCCTACTGGGGTGCCTGGGCAGCCTGGGTGAGGAGATGAGGGGCATTTTCAGGCTGCTCACAGTCTCTTCAGGTTTTGGGTCCCTACTGAGGTATGTGGCCAGCCTGGGTGAGGGACTTATGGCTGTTTGCAGGATGGCCAAGCCCCCCAGTGGGAACTCTCACCCCACTGGGGTGTGGCCAGCCTGGTTGACGGGCTGAGGGGTGTTTTCAGGCTTTCAGGCTGCCCACAGCTCCCATTGACCCAATGTCCCAGCAAAGCTGGCTGGAAACAGGTTTCTGGGGTTTATTTATCTTCTATAATTGATACTGTTCCTTTAAGCTGAGGCCTAGGCAGGTAATGAAGCCTCCTGTTGGCTTCAGCTCTGTGGCTTCTATAATTGAAAGAATGTTGCCTTAGTAGACTCTAGGCAGGCAGTTTCCTCCATCACTGGTGCACTGGAAGCCTGCTGTTTGCTTCAGCTCTGAGGCTTCTATAATTGAAACAATGTTGCAACTATGTTGTTGCCTTGAGCACAGAGAGGCCCAGCCATCCAGCAGACAGCTTACTCCTGGTGCAACGGAAGCCGCCTGTTTACTCTAGCCCTGTGACTGCCGGCCTCCATCTTGGCTGGGTTAATTTGCATACAGCCGCTCTGATTAATTGGTGGGCGTGGCTTAGGCATCCAGTAGAAATGGTCAATTTCAATATTACTCTTTTATTAGATTATATCATTGCTATTTAATTTTCCCCATGGATATATCATGAATATATTTGTTGTCTCCCTGAGAAGATATAAGCTCCTAAGAAGATATGGATTGAATGATTTACTTCCATATATTCTTTATTGCATTTAATACAGTGCTGTGCATGTGGTTGATTTGATTCACATATTTGTTAATATTCTGAAATGTCAAAGTATCTACACTAATAAATGAGAAACATGCAAATTAGTGTCACTCTGCTACACCCAAGCCACACATACCAGCCAATCAGAGCAACTATATGCAAATTAACCCAATAAAGATGGCTGCTGGCAGCCATGGAGCTGGTGCAAGCAGGAGGCTTGGTTGCCCCAACAATAGAGGAAACCAAGCTTCCTGCCTTCCCTAGCTGGCTCCAGCCTCTGCTCAAGGCAACAAAGTTTCAATTATACAAGATAAATAAATCCCAGATACCTGCTTCCAGCCAGCCTCACTGGAAGCTTGGGTCGCTGGGGGCCATGGCCAGCCTGCAAACAGCCATCAGCCCCTCACCTAGGCTGGCCAGGCACCCCAGCGGGGTCCCCACCCTGAAGAGGCTGTGGCCAGCCTGCAAACAGTCATCAGCCCCTCACCCAGGATGGCCACATCCTCATGGGGTGAGGGTCCCTGCTGGGGTGCTTGGCCAGCCTACAAACAGCCATCAGCCACTCACCCAGGCTGGCCAGGCACCCCAGTGGAAACCCCATCCTTATCTGGGACACCTTTCAGGGTAAACCAGCTGGCCTCCACCCATGCACCAGACCTTTATCCTATATAATAAAAGGGTAATATGCAAATTGACCCTAACAGCAGAACAACTGGGAATGACTGGTCACTATGACACACTGACCACCAGGGGGCAGATGCTCAATGCAGGATCTGCCCCTGGTGGTCAGTGCACTCCCACAGGGGGAGCTCTGCTCAGCCACAAGTCAGGCTGACAGCTGCCAGTACAGCAGTGATGGTGGGAGCCTCTCCCGCCTCCTCAGCGGCACTAAGGATGTCTGACTGCAGCTTAGGCCTGCTCCCCGCTGGCAAGTGGACATCCCCCAAGGGCTCCTGGGCTTCCAGAGGGATATCTGATTGCCAGTTTAGGCCCAAACCCCAGGGGAGTGGGCCTAAGCTGGCAGGTAGACATCCCCCAAGGGGTTCCAGATTGTGAAAGGGCATAGACCAGGCTGAGGCCCTCCCTCTCCCAAGCACACAAATTTTTGTGCATCGGGCCTCTAGTTGTATATATTCAGTAAACATAAAATTATTTAGTTCCATCAATTCACCTTTTCTGCTATAGCCAGTATCTCTGAGTTGTTAGTCAACTAAGAAAATATGCCATTCTTTGGGAACAATATACATATTTTTCTTTTTCTTTCTACCAATGTTCAAAGATAATATAAAGCACTTAACAGATATTAGTTTTTATTTTTTCTGATTAGTTGTCTTAAATATTTGCAAAGTACTTAATGCCTTTATCCTACTGTCAGATTTATAGCACCACACATCTGAAGAAGAGCCACTTATTACCTGAAAACAATACTTCTTACTTCTGACCCTCACTGAGAATGGACACAACTGTTTCTTTCATAGGTCTTTATCCATGACGATATGCACAAGAGCAAACAGGGTTGCATGCATTGAGTATGTCAGCAGCTAAGGGTGAGGGCTGGGATGAGGTCAGAAGGGGTTGAAAGGAAACAGTTACAGCATCTTCCTATGATGGCTGGCTAGATGCCTTCTTCCTCTGTCTACGTCTCTGGGTTGTGACTGACAGGGTTTAACTTGTGTTACAAATGTTTTTAATCTTCACCATATTAAGAAGGACCTTAGAGACAAATGCTTCCTGGTTGGGTTTCAGTGATCAGTCTTGCTTGTATATATTCATCATGTCTCCATGCCTTAGTAAGTCAGAGTGTGTTAACTTTGGAAGAAGGTTAGGGAAATACATTTGGGGTTAAATACAAAGGTAATTTAGAAACGTTTGCCTGATCATAACTCTGACCTGGAGTGTCAGTATAAGAGGTTTCAAATTATTCAAAGTCAAACAATTTAACTCATGTAATTATTTTCACAAATCCCGTAATAGGGACTCTGTCCTCATTCCATTCGACATAACTTTTAGCCATCTGCATACACATGAAGAAAGTGAGATTTCAAAGTGCTCCTATTTTTCAGAATATGAAAATCTGGATCATCACAGTTTCAAGTACTCTTGACACTGGTATTTTTCTGTTTAATTATCAAGTAGCTAGTTTTGCTTTATATTTGAGCATTTATGAAATGGGCAAGCTGATATTTTATTTATTTATTTATTTTAAAATATATTTTTATTGATTTTGTACAGAGAGGAAGGGAGAGGGATAGAGAGTTAGAAACATCGATGAGAGAGAAACATTGATCAGCTGCCTCCTGCACACCTCCCACTGGGGATGTGCCGGCAACCAAGGTACATGCCCTTGACTGGAATAGAACCTGGGACCTTTCAGTCCACAGGCTGACGCTCTATCCACTGAGCCAAACTGATTAGGGCTGATCTTTTAAATTATATAAAAAAGATCTCAAAACATATCTACCTTTCTTATATCTACTTTAGTGTGAACTTTAATAATTTTAAAAAGCTTCTGATGATGTAGTAATTTCCATTGTTCTAAAATTTTATAATTAACTATAGACCTTGGTGATTAGAGTGTTTTTAAGGTTAGTTCCGATAACAAGTTTACCTCTCTCTGTGAAATAACTAAAAACTGGTTAATATTCCTCCACAAAAACACTTCATTTCCTCCCAAACGTGTTACAAAGAACACATTTCTAATTATCTTTAAAAATTCATTTTAGCTCATTGACTAATATTCCTAAACTCCTATCAATGACTTTTAGATAAATTGTGTTTCCTAACGCATCTTTCTAACATACAATAATGCCAGAATATCATGCTTAATGTCTGCTTTAGCTCAAGGATATATTTTACATGGAAATGGATTTTTTATACTTGTTCAGAATGACTTCCCTATAGTTTTAATCAAATCCAACTCAAAGAATAGAATGCCCTTGATAATTACTTAATACATTTAAGATGAGTGAGCATCCATCTGCAAGAAATGAAATGTGAATTTAATTTACATTTTCATCCAGCTACTTGAACTATACACAATGATTCCAAGATAATTTAAAGAGCCAAGGATTTAAAAGTTTTCAAAAATAACCTAATCGGAGAGTCATTTTCCTTAGATATTTAAAAACAAAATCATTTCACTTCTATCTTAGAGCTCTCCTGAACACAGTTAGTTGTGAAGAAAGGAGCTTCAGAAAAACAAAGCAGCATTATTATTACTTCAATGATAAAAATGCCAAATCTAAAGATATGTTCACAGTCAAACCAAGCAGCATTTCACTGACTCAACAAAGACGAAGCTGTCGTGGTATTTCTCTTTGGGAGAAGTGTGTTCATTGCTCAGGCAAATGTATTTCATTTTGAAAGGTTAGATCCTGAGGACAGAATAAAGCAATAAAACATGACTAGGAAGAGCTTTTTTCTCATGCTGTTATTAACATCCATCAGAAACCCAGAGTCTTTTTTAATGCCACTTTCAAACTGACTCCTTCCCATCAAACAAAATTACTTATGACTTCATTCATGAAAACAGGGTTTTGGTTTCCAGTCAATAAGGGGCAACGTGTTTTTGCCAACCCAACCAACAAGTCAGTCTGTTTTACATCTGATAGAAAATGCAGTGTCAGTCAGCGAAATCATTCATAGGCATACAGCAAGAAAGAAAGCTCAAGCAGACAGGGGCTAACTATTTAATCCATCGTGAATGCTGGGCCATCCCAATAGAATCAGACGTAAATATTTCCCTCACTAAGCCTTCCTTCACTATTTTGAATGGAGCTATGAAATATGTTTATTTTGAACTTTTGAACTGTCTGAACTTATCCTTTCCCCTGAAATATTGCCTTGAAAATGCTATTTTCTACTAAGTCACATGACAGCTAAAGCTGCTGTGCTCTGTATCATTCAGCTGGAAGATATTACTTCGAGAATTACATTTACTAGCATCAGCCTGGGTTCCCTGAAAATGGGTAAGCTGCATGGGGAATAATTAATATTGGCAAAATCGTTATAAACCTCTGCAGATAGACTGTCATACTCTACTGGAGTACATCCCAACTACAAAGCAGCTTTGATTTAATTCATCGACCATTCCAGATTTGTTTTTCTTTTACAGGCCTGCCCTCTATGCAAGACATCATATAAATAAAATTACTGTTTCTGGCTTGAATCATCACTAGACTTGAGTTAGTGGTTGCATGAAAGGGTAATTTAAACAACAGGCAGGGCCACTGCCTTATATAGAAGACAGGAAAGAGCTCTATCCACGACCATCCTTGGCAGTAATGTTATGTCCAATTAGAATGAATCATATTCACATTATATGTAAAATATATCATACTAAGGTAAACTAAGAGTTTCTCTCCTAGAGTCAAGAATGAAAGGAAGCTTCGAAGGCCATTAGTCTGTCCTCAGGCTTTCGGAGGGCTACAATTAAAAAGTCCTGGAGAATTATCTGCCAAGTCCTTAAAATCATTCAGACAAGTAGGCACCACAGCCTCCTCCTGTAAGTCATTACCAGGTCTGCCAGCCTTTGCAGCCAGTAAGGTCTGCTTGCTATTTAACCCAGCCATGAAAATAGTCTCTGGCCCAACTACAGTGGCCCCACCAAAAAAAAAAAAAAAAAATAGGCAGAAGATCTAATTTTAAAAATGGGATGGGAATAAAGCAACTTAATTCTTTTCTCTTTCTACCTTCCGGAATTCTTCCGTTTGGTTTTCGTGGTAATCAGTCTTTTTGAAAAGCCTCAGCCTATTAAACTGGTGAGACAGGCTCTTATTACAACATGGAACTTCGGCTGGACCTAACTAAGCCCTGAATCAAAATACATTCCCCGAAGAAGAGCACATAGTGAAGAGCAGTCATAGCGCAGATCCTTGTCCTATCCCTCAGATACAGCAACGTCATAGTAAGTTAGGTGAACTGAGAGCTTACTATGTCTCAGGCACTGATTTAAGACCTCCTAATGCAGCGGTTCTCAACCGTCCTAAAGCCGCGACCCTTTAATACAGTTCCTCATGTGGTGGTGACCCCCAACCATAAAATTATTTTCGTTGCTACTTCATAACTGTAATTTTGCTACTGTTATGAATCGTAATGTAAATATCTGATATGCAGGATGTATTTAGGCGACCCCTGTGAAAGGGTCTTTCGATCCCCAAAGGGGTCGCGACCCACAGATTGAGAACCGCTGTAATGTATCAAAGCCTCCCAATGCCCAATGAGGTTATTCTTCCCATTTGGCAAGTGAGAGCATGAGTTTCCAAGAGGCCAAAGTCACCCACTAGTTAGTGGCAGAAACTGGATCTGAACTCAGGAATTTTGGAGTCAAAATCTGTATTTAACCCCAAGTAAATATCATATGAGAATTAAAAGTTTATGCATTTCTAAGCTTTTGGAATAAACTGAGATAAACACAGAGTAAACTGGAGAGGGCCACAGTAAATAGTAGGAATTTGTAAAGGAAAATAATTAATTGACTACATATTTCTGATAGGGTTATGAGAGATCTTAGTTTTTAAATGTTTTTTTTAATTGGTTTTTAGAGAGAGAGGAAGGGAGAGGGATAGAGAGATAGAAACATGGATGAGAGAGAAACATCATCCATCAGCTGCCTCCTACTCACCCTCTACTGGGGATCCAACCAACAAGCTGGGCATGTGCCTTGATTGGGAATCAAACCAGCGACCTTTTGGTTCATGGGTTGGCATTCAATCACTGAGCAACACCAGCTGGATATGAAATATCTTTTGATATGGTGGGAAGACACTTGTCATGTAGAGGCTGGAGAATTATAAGTATTTTTTGGAAAACTGTAGCTTGCCATTTGTTTTAATTATCATGATTCTTGAATATAATTTATAGATATGGGCAGTACCAAGGTAAGTTTTTAAATATGCTAAAATGTTTCATGGTTGTGAGGAGCAATATCCCCAAAGGGAATGACTCATCCTTTAATTTAATAATCTCACTACTTCCAAATCAACCAGTGAGTTACTTTAGAATGTCCCCGAAGATTTTTGTCTGTCTGTTTCTGAAGTAAGCAACATTTTTCCTAATTTCTATAAGATATTACTTTAAACCTTCTCCATTCTCCTCAAACCCTTGGCCTTGCATCTCCACCTTCAATTTCTTCAGATGGCTGAGTATCCTATTATTATGTGAATGCAATGACATAAAAATAGAAACTCTCTCTTCCACACCCCTAATATGGCAAACATGCTCAGCTCCGATTATAACTTCTCCTTTCCAAGATTAATCTTTCCATTTGTTTTTCTAGAAACCCGGTTCTATGGGCTTCTTCCTTTTTTCATTTGTTCCTCTGCTTTTTTTTTCTTTGCATCAATCTGTAAGTAGAACTCTCTCATTATAAAACTAAATAAGTAAGCAAAATAAAGTAACATCATTTTGACGTACTGTCCACCTCCAGTCCCCTCTCAATGGCTCTGTTTGCATACAACTTTCTTGAAAGAATTGAACTTACTTTCATAGCTTGTTAACCTCCTAACACATTTCTTCTTTAACAGTATCTGATTTCAGTCCCCCAGTGTTCCTTAATATTTCTATTTCAAAGTTACCACCTCTGTTTTAGAAAGTGCAGTGGGTATTTCTCAGCTGCTTTTTGGCATTGTTTACCGCTGTTGAATATGACCTTAATTTATTCCCTGCTCTTCCATGATGCCACACTAACTTGTTTTGTTTGTTTGTTTGTTTGCTTCACTCTTGCTCAGTTTTCTTACATGTTCTTCCTCTACTTGATAAAATATTTTTGATGCCCCATTCTTAATTGCATCAAACCCTGTGACTTTAATTTACAGCTATATGCTCATGATTTTTAAATAAATTCAACCCAATATTTCTCATTAGCATCAGATCTACTCAGCTGAATTCCTATAGAACACTACATATAGTTATTCTAACTCACCACCTTCAACACACAACAAAATAAACTCATCATCAGTTTTTCTTTACAACTCTATCTTCTTCCTGTGTTTTCTACTTTAGTGAACAACAAACCTTTACTAGTTGCCCAACAACCAACTTGAGTGCTATTCTTGACTAATCTTCACCCCTTATAACCATTCAATTTCAGTGTCTTCCTTGATCAGTTACCTACAAAATTCTCTAATCTGTCATCTTCTCTCCATAGCGATAAGCCAAACTCAGGTTAGTACCATCTCTCCCCTGGATCCCTGCAACAATATCCTTATTTTTTCCTCAACTTTTACTCTGGTTGCATCTCATTTTCTGGATTGTGTCTTTTCAAAAGACTTCTATGATCATGTCATGCTTCTGCTTAATGTCCTTCCTTGGCAGCCCATTGTTCTTACACTAAAGTCCAAATGTATTAACAGAACTTAAAACCACTTCCTGGTGGAGCCTCTGCTAGCTTCTCCAGTTTTGCCTTGCGCCAGAGTGAAGTGATTTTATTTTCTTGAACACATCATATATCCATGAACTCTGGGCTTTTTGTCCACTGTTTTGTTTTTTTGAACAATCATTTCTTCAACTTTCTTTTCTTTTATAAATTCTTTAGATCAGCTTTTCCTTGTGAAACTTTTCCTCAGCGATTGAATCTGGGTTAGACATTGTTGCTATGGGTTTTCCATAGCAACCAATCATTCCCTCATCAGAGTTTCTTTCTTCTTCTTCTTCTTCTTCTTCTTCTTCTTCTTCTTCTTCTTCTTCTTCTTCTTCTTCTTCTTCTTCTTCTCTACACACTGTTCATTTATAGTTATGCCATCTTAAATTATAAGCTTAATGAAGGTAGGAATGTTATCTGGGTTCTTTGTTATAAATTCAGGGTCTAATTTACAATTTCAGGCAATCTGTATTTAAATTTACCTGTTGAATACAAACTGAAGAAGAAAATCAACTTTATCTTTGGACAATAATTTTTATTATTATAGGGAATTTGTATGCTATATTTGCTTTTTAATTAATTTAGTGATAATTTATAGTATGATATGTGCCATTTGAAACTCAAATTATGTGGCATTATAAAAAGTTTAAATCTCACCAAAGTTAAGAGGGGATATTTGAGAAGTCAATTTCTTTTTTTATAATTTATTTTTAAATTTCAGGTGTGCAACACACACACACACACACACATCTTATGAAGTGATCACCGCAATAAAAGTGTAGTAACTCTCTAATTACTATACATTTGAGTTTGGATATTTGAATTGTCTGCAAACTGTGGCTGGGTTCCTGTGACAAAGAAAGAAGTCACGTGAACTGTTCAATTGTTTTGTTTTCTGGGTAAACATTCTAATGATATTTGCTAGAAGGAAGAGCCCTTAGGTCTGAAATACTCTGTGCAGGTCATTCTGGTAAAGAATTATCTCTAGGCAGGAGAATCTAGAATCTAGATGGCATAGCTACCCGGAGAATGCCATTTCAGCCATGCAATTCTCTGTGGATATAGAATGCAGATGTTTCACAACTAAAACCCAGTTGAAGCTCTCATAATTGTGTAGACTCAAAGAACCTCATTTAGAGACCACATCTGCTCTAGGCTCAAAAAATCACCTCTAACACAGAAAGGAGCACGCGAGCAACTGCTTTCAATGTCCTGAACCCCCTGCTACTTCTTTTGAGCCTTTGATGCTCTTTTGTATGGGAAAAATTGCAGGCGGTTGTGAATCTGATTTCACTGTCTGATCCTATATGATAGCTTAGAGTCAATATATCCTTATACTGACTTCACACTTTTCTGTTGATATTTATAATGAAGTATTTAATTTTATCAAGATAGCAGAATCCATGGCTCTATTCTTGCTTTCTAAATTCTTTAAGCAGAGTAGTACTTTAAAACACTTTACATTTACCCGCTTGATTATAAACTATTTGAAGGAAAATTCAAGATCACCTTTATGAACCATTAGTAGCCTTAACAATTACTTTGTACATTTTAAGGTGATTTAAAATGCATTAAAAAGTTTTATGTCACAAAACATATATATTCTTTCAGCAACAGTGCTAAGGACAAATATGGATAATTGCTAAACTGAGTATTATAAATGTACATGATTTCATTAGATGTTTTCATCAAATATCTGTGAATAAAGGCTTCATCACACATTATATATACTTGGCCTTACAGTAACAAAAAGCTAAGTATCCATTTATTACAAATGGACTGTGGTGACATTACCTGTTCAAGGGATTTCCTGGAAGTATGGTTATTCTATCTACCTCTTAAGGGGAACAATTGATATTTATTGCTTAGAGGCTCTGCTGAGTGGATGGAGGAGGGGAATGGAATAGAGGCAGCAGGATCAGGTTATGAGAACAAGTTATATTGCCATGTTTGTGGCAGAGATAGATTGAACACAATGAGTCTCCGAAGATAGCATATAAATCAGGATATTCTGACATAATATAGGAGAGGGCTTCTAATGGAACTGATTTCATAGTCTTGGTGAGTCATAAAAAGTCTGTTTGAAAAACTGCAATGATAATTAGACATCTGCCAAGTTTTCAGTGTCGACATTTGTTGGAGAATTAAAAACTTTCCTGAAATCTGTTTTTTTTTAAAGACATTTTCTCAGCTAATCACAAAAGATTTTTTTATCAGAGTATCCTGTGCGAACCTTTTAAGTAAAAAAATCTGAGCACTCTGAAAAGGAAAGGGAAATATGGCACAGTTTCCTCTTGGAATTTCTGCTCGGTTAAAGAAGTCAGGAGAGATTTCAACTCTAACAAAATGTAGTTGTAATTTTAAAATAGCCAAATTGCTACAAGTATGTTAAAAGTTCTCATGGTAGTCGGTAACATTTCGCTTTGTGACAATGAGACTTAATTGAATCTCGCAGAATATCTTCTAAGAAATTAACGAGAAACATAGTTGCTCAATTCAACACAACACAGAAAAAATTATGCTAAATGTATTGTTTTTAAAAGTGTGAAAATTTCCTTTTTGTCATCCAGCAGCCAAATTTTTCATTCACTACTTTAAAAAATATAAATACCTTGTACTTTTCTAAATTATACTCAAGCAACTATCTCATTAATTAGAGACCTGTGAAGGAAATTTGTTCTCTGTCCATTCACAAGCAATTAGCATCTTATGTTAACACCACATTTTGATTTGTCCTTAAGTGTGTGTACAACATATCCAAAGATGGTGAAAGATGTGCTTACAGTAGTGTAAGAAAATTTTGTGAATTTAAGCACTTTTTTTTCTTTAGCCTATAACCAAATGTCTGAAGTAAATGTGGTAACCAGTGTGGTTTGGGCTACACGTGAATCCTGAAGCGCTTCTGGGGCACAGTCTAGTTGTTGATTTCACATTCTTCCTTTCCTATAGCTTTCGTCTGAAAAACATACCAGCCATTCAGTGTTCTCCATGACAGCCAGGCAGGTAATGAGAATGAGAGCAGGGGTGGGAAAGGCCTTGGAGGGGGCAGCAGTGGGGTGGAGGGGGTTAATAGGAGGAAAAAGGGGACACCTGTAATAAAAGTAATAAAAAATAAAAATAATTAAAAAATAAAATGAGTGAAGGGGGTCAGATTGCAGCAAGAAGGAACAGCTCCAAGTACTATTTGAGAATGCAGTCTCCACTCAGCTACAGTGATGGTGGCCCAGCAGGCCTAGGGGAGAAGAATCTTACGTTTCAAAAGCATGCTTGACTCACTACCGATATGTGAATTCTTTCAACTTTAGGTGCTGGCCAGACAAATCAAGAAATAATTTGGGGCCCAAGAACTGCCTATCCTATATAATAAAAGCTCAACAACCAAAACAGCAGAATGACCACAATGACTAGAGACCAGACGACCATGGCCCCTCACCCCAGCCAGCTGCCCCCCCCACCCCCAGCAAGCAGTTAATGGTGATCACGCAGGCAGGAGAGCAGTTAGGGATGATCAGGGAGGCAGGAAGAGTACTAAGGGCCATCAGGCAGGCAGAGGTGGTTGGAGCAATCAGGCAGACAAGTAGAGGTGTTAGGGGCAATCAGGCAGGGAGGCAGACATGGTTAAGGGCAATCAGGCAGGCAAGCAAGTCATTAGGGGCAATCAGGCAGGCAGGCAGGCGGAGTAGTTAGGGGCAATCAGGCAGGCATGCAGAGTGGTTAGGGGCAATCAAGCAGGTAGGTGAGCAGTTAGGGGCCAGCCATACCAGATTGCAAGAGGAATGTCTGACTGCTGGTTTAGGCCCAATACACAGTGGGATCGGGTCTAAACTGGCATTTGGACAATCCACAAGGGGCCCCTGATTTCAAGAGGGTGCAGCCCAGGCTGAGGGACCCTCCCCCACTATGTACAAATTTTGTGCACTGGGCCTCTAGTATCTAATATGGAGAGTCTATATTTTGTGTGCCAACCAAAACATAAAAAACACCCAAACAACTACAACAAAACAACCCCAAACAAACCCTGAAATATATACATCTAAGTTAGCTTATCTTCTTGAAGTAACATCTTCACTGATTTGTATTTAATGCTGTATATTTTGTTCCGAATGAAAATTGATACATAAAACAACATTATGAAGAATATACCTGAATATTCTACAAAAGTTATTAATAAACATGATCTATTGCTGTTGAATGTCACTTATATATGGATTCACAAGACAAATTCATTTTAGAATTTACTACCAGTAAAAAAATGTTTTTAAGATAGTGAGCATCACATAATACATTTCATCCTTTAAGAATGAGCAAATGGACTATAGAGGAAGTGCACTCAAAATTCATTCTCAATCATGGTAATTATTTGAGTTCAAGAGAGTGATTATTTGCATCTTTGTGTATAAAATTTTGGATTTTTTGTTCTCTCTTTAAAGCTTAGTGTATACACACACACATGTATATTTAATATGAGTGTGTTTGCATGTTTTATTTTAAGTACTTTAAATCATCCTTTGGAAGGTAGGATACAATTTAAGTAGAAATAGAAAAACTCAAATCTTTCTGTCATTAAATATATATTAAATAATTTTGAAAATATTCTGACATCAGAAAAAAATGTATGTATTACTGTATACTTTAGAGCTAAGCTTGACTAATTTTTATTGATAAACTATTTCACAGTAAAAACAAAATTATTAGAGTAGTTTTTTGAGTAATTGCCTCCTTCCTATATTTTTATCATAATGGAATTAGATAACTAAAAATGTTATAATTTGTCAGATTTAATATGGCCAACATAGGTGAGTTATTGAGATGTTCAAAAATATGAGAATACAC